>VZRR01010839.1:65677-85511 GCA_013398015.1 Oreocharis arfaki | reverse complement strand
CCCGCCCGCCCCCCGGGAGCAGCCGCCTCCCGCCAGCCCCGTCCCCGGCGGCAGGAGCCCGGCTCAGCCGTACCGAGGGGAGGGAAAGGGGGGAGTCCCGCTAGGGAGACACGGGCTGCCCTGCCCAGACGTCCAGAGCTGGCGGGGCTCCGGGAGGCCGCGGGAGGACCCGCAGAGGGCTGGGTTCCTCTCTCCTCAGCCGCCTCTGCTGTCAGGGACGCGGTCCTGCTCCTTCCCTCCTGCCCCTCTAAGGGGTAGGACCTGTCGTCCCGCTCCTTCCTGCCCGCCCCGCTGGGTGAGGGACGCAGTCCCGCTGTTCTCCGCGGGCTGTTCTCCCGCTTCCTCCCACCCGAGCCGTCTATGAGACGGGGGTTGTTTTCCGGCTCCTTCCCGCCTGCCGTGAAGAAAGAGAGGGGATCGACGGCTCTCGCAGGACACGGGGCTGGTGCCGGGCGACGCGGAACCCGCTCCCTCCCGCCAGCCCCGTCAGGGACAGCGGCTGCCGGCCCCTCTGGGCTCCCGCCGCGGTGGCCCCGGAGCGGCCCCGCCGCCCCGCGCACCTCGGCCCCGCTGCTGGTTCCTCCCTGCCAGAGTTGTCCCTGCGCTGTGGCGGGCGGCGAGGGGAGCTCCCGCAGCCCCAGGAGCAGCGCCTGCTCCGGCCGAGGGGGCTCTCGCGGAGGGGGCCGTGGGGTCCCTGCTAGAGAAAAGCGCTGTGGTTTCGGTCTGGCGGTTCAGCACATCCTTCCCCGGCCAGAGCCGTTCTCCCCGGGCCGGGCCCGTCCAGCCTTCCAGGGAAGCCGACCAAGGGAAACGTGGGGGAATGGAAATCCCATTCCCCGAGCGCAGGACCCGCCGGCCAAGGCAAACAGTCCCTGGTGATTCATGCGGTGTCTGCCACCGCGGCGAGCCGGTGGGAGTCTCCGTCGGGGAAAACGCTGAGGGAAGCGTGAAAGAAGTTGGCCAAGTAACAGGGACCGTCGTTTCTTAGCTGACACAGCAGCGGCACAGTCAGTAATTTAGGTGGAAAAACTAAGTTTGGGGTTTATATCAACGCTTACGGTATCATGTATGAAGAAGAAAAAGTGAAATTCCTGCTTTGCTCCCAAGCAATTGTGATTTCTGTTTCCTGGCAAAAAACCAACAGTGGAAGCTATTTAAATGGCAGAAGTGAGACGGTCTCACTGTCACTGTCCAACAGGGAAGACATAAATCGCCAAGCCATGCTTATTGCAGTACATCGGGTGCCGGAGGAGTCCGACAGAGGAGACTTGTACCCCTCAGGGTTGCTGGGACAGTGAGTAAATCTGGCGATCAGCTGAGCTACTTTGTGCAAGTTTTGTAAGGCACAGTTAATTGTCTGGGATGTGAGTGTACAAGATCAAATCTCTAAAAGGAGGCGTATAGATAACAAGCAAATCTCAAACTGAAAGGGGTTGGATTCACCTTATCTTTAATTCTGAGCACTGGCTCCTGAACCTTTCTTGTAGCCAGAGAAAAGGGAAAAAATAAAAATGCAACTG
This sequence comes from Oreocharis arfaki, assembly GCA_013398015.1. Lineage (NCBI taxonomy): Eukaryota > Metazoa > Chordata > Aves > Passeriformes > Paramythiidae > Oreocharis > Oreocharis arfaki. The sequence goes on along the minus strand of VZRR01010839.1, from coordinate 83,991 downwards.
GGCACTAATAGACATTATAGCAAACCCAGCAGAGCCAAGTGCTGAACAATTCACCCATTCTGTTCCATCCTTGTAATGTAGCATAGCATGAGGCCCCAATCACGGTCCTAATTAATGCTCTGCCATCTTAAAATACAGAAACCATATTTTTGTTTCACTGTGCTGTGGCTTGAGACCTCTGCTGAGTTGCTAGAGGAAGACAAAAGTCAGGAGGAGAAAATGTTGTAGTGACAAGATCATGCGAGTGCCCAGAGTAACTCTGGTGGCTTTAGCTCCAGTTTATGCATAAGAGATCCCAACACTAGCACTCCTTTCAGGGGCCACACTGCCTGCTGCTGTCGGCAGGTTGAGCACATGGAAGGTATAACAGTGGGAGATTGGAGGAAAGGGGATGATGGCAGTGAGTCAGCACAAAGCATCTCTTTGTTTCATAAGAGACGGCATAGAAGATGGGGGATTTTTATTTGACTTTATTTGACTTTGCTGTTTATTTAATACCACACCAGAAGTATTGTGTAATCCCCACATTACAAACTCTCAGTCTGTTTGCTGCTTGTCCTTTCTCAAATGACGAGCTTCTGTCCTCCACTGCCACTCATTGTGTGGCTTCTTTTTGATTTGGGAGAGTTCATTGTCTGTCAACATTTGAGACAATGGGTAGAGGAAGGTTGGAAGATGTAAAGTACGAAAAAGCTGGAGGCTTCTATCAAGCCATGCTTTTATTTGCAAAGAATAAAAAATCTGGCCAAAAAAAAAAATCAGGCAATTATTAAGCTTCTTGAAGATTGTTAACTGGATACCTGAAGCTTTGAGTCCTCTCATTCATTTCCTGTGTTTTCTCAGTGCTTGGAAAGATTGCTCTCAGTCTGGAAGAAACTCCCGCTGATGTAGGCTGCTTTTCAGTTATCACAGGCAACCACATAATACAAAAACCACATTTCAGAAAGTAGGTTTCATATTATAAGCAGGTGCTTTAAGTAAAACAGCAGTGAATTGATTTTCCTCCTGCTCTTAAAGGACTGTTTCAGACCTTCGTGGTAGTTAGACACTTCCTACCAATTTCCAGTCTTGATGTATTTACGGGCATTTTGTATTTGTTTCCTAGTATCAGCATTGTCTTTTAACCTAAATAACTCATTTTGTTCTCCAAGGCTTGCCTAGCTAGGGCTTTTAGTGTCAGCAATCATTTTCAGCTTTCACTCTTTTTTCGCTCAGCAAGTTCTTGCTCTGTATGTGGCTCCTGAGAGGGTGTGTGGCACAACTAAACATGATATGCCACACAAGCCCTCTCCACATAATTTCTATTTATTGAAAATACTTCTCCTTATGTGGTCAAGGATTTCATTATCATTTTCAGCGGCCACAGTACCACTGATGGCTGATGGTCACCTTTGTGTTCAGTTTCTATATGCACCTGCACCTGTTTGCCAGTGGATAAATCCTCCCTAATACATATCTTGAGAGTTTCTTCCAACCTTGACGATTCAGTAATTCTGAGATTTTATACTATGGTATTTCATCTCTCTTCTAGTTCTTTTATTGTTTAGTTTCTAACTAGCATTCCTAATTGCACTTATTGTAGATAATAAAGTAGATAATTGATTTTTCTATTTTTTGAAGTAAAAAGTTTATTTATCTTACTGCAAGTGAAACTTTTCCTTTGTGTTGGATTCACTGTCAGTATTAGAAGTATCCTTTCACTACCTAACCAGGTTTAACTTAGCTACAAACCATACCGAGATTACTACAGATCTTCTTTGCCATCTCATACCTTTTCTTCGACTGCAGTTTTGCTGTTATGCCTTTTTCTGTGAAATATCATCTTACATTTAGATGGATTTTTCAGATATTCAGGGGCAGGGAGGGTCGAGGAGGGTTTTTTTTCCAGCATTACTAGGTACACATTAAATTAAGGTATTCTATACTGACTATCATATCTACTACTATCTAGTAGTATTTTCAAAAAGCCTTTCATCCTTTGTCCTTTCACTACAAATTCTTTTTCAAAGTTTCCCTCTTCTTCAGTCTTTTAAAACACAGTGATTTGTGCAGAGTCAAAATACTGGCAAATGCCAGCAGCACCACCACCACTGGTGATTGTACTAAAAAAAATAATGTTTTGGAGAGTTCCTAACGTAAAGATTTTTGACTTCAGGCAAAACAGAAGATGCATCATATGAGGCTATAACTTAGAGATGCTGAACACCATCCTTGGGGATTTTTTTTAGGTTACTTCCTACATAAATTGTTCCATAATACTGTCATTCAGTGCATTGCTCACAAAGCTGGTAATAGAAGATAGGACTGCTTAGGGAAACAGATTTTGTCGAAATATCCTTTTTTCTTTTCTTGTTAATGGGCTATGAAATGGAGCAATATGGGGTTGAGTATAAATATTATACACTTGGACATTTCTTAGGGACTCACATAACACAATATTTTGGCTAGGGAACTATAATGCTGCAGCAACGGCTTTGCACGTATGAAATAGATTGCAAAACAGATGATAAATCTCAGCTGTATGTGAGCAAAGAATACTCAGTAAGTGAGTGTGTTTCAAGAGAAACTCTGCAAGGATAAATTTTTGACTCCATAGTTCTTTAAATTCTTTATCCACAACATTAAAGAAAGCATTGTATTTTGGCTACACCTTAAAGCTCTGAATAATTCAAGTAGAATGTTTAAAAAAACCTTACAGAGGGATAGCAAAGAACTGAAAGAACCATTAGAGAATTGGAAAATATGCCATCAAGTGAAAAACTCAGGAAATACAGTGCCTTTAATAACTCAGATTTAGGAGGTGACTTAAGGACACCATATAAGTAAGTATATAAGGGACAAAACTTCAATAAAAGATGTCTTCAATGCAGCCAACAGAAATGTAATAGCACCTAATGATTGAAACCTGCAGATAGAAAAATCAGACTAGGGACAGGCTGGTTTATCTACATCTCCATCCTTCATATCTGATAATATTTTGTAACTTTTTTTTTTCTCCTTTGTAATTTTTTGAGTAATAAAGGACTGCTGTTGTAAGGCAATTCATAAATTAATGCAGAGATTAACCAGTTTGGGGTAATTCTTTATCTTTTGGTATGTCAAAGGCTCAGAAAAGATCTTGTGTTTTAATTCCAAAACTGATGCCTATGCAGCATATTCAGTGGTTGCCCAACTTCCAACTTGCTCAGTTTCACAGCTCCCTTGGTGCTGCACTTCTGTGTTGCAGACCACGCTTTCACCAACCTGTGGAGCTCGGCATTCAACTCCTGCCTTGGCCCCAGGGGCATCTGATATGGAGAAAGACAGCAGTTTGCACAAGGCTGAGCAGGCTGGTGCCCAGCTCATGCACGAGCTCCCAGCAGCTGTTTGGCCACCTGGGTTCCCCTGTGTGCTCTCACATCACACCCAGCACAAACCAGCAGAAATCTGCTCCTCACAAAGTGCAGGGGTGGCTCCTAGTGCCTTTTGCAGGACAGTCTGAGGTGCAGCTGTGGCTTGGCTGCTGCTAACTGCTGTTTGCTCAGAGGCTTGGAGCATCTGTCCTGGAAGTGAGCCTGAGAGCGAGCACAGGGTGACCAGCACAAGGTCTCACTGAGAGCTGGACAGACCTGCCAGCCCTCCTTGGCTCCTGAGGTCCTCTGCACAGCCCTGGCAGCAAGAACCAGACTTTTTGTTTTCTGGATGTTAAAATAGGGTTGGCAATGAAGGGATTAACATTTACACTTCCTTATGAACTTCATGAAGCACTGAGCTACTGGGGCAATTGCCACAAACCTAGGTGTTGCAGGGCTGAACTTTCTGGAGTCAAATATTTTTTAAGGTTGTGATATTTTTTTTGAGAAAACACGAAAACCTCTGAACATACGCTTAATTTGAAGACCGTAAGTAATCTCATTTAAATCTAAATTCAGTGCGGGGTTTGGTGCCTCCTGTTATCTCTCTTATGTCTTGTTATAAGTGGAGCTCAGCATCACAGCTGCACCATAGCCAAAAGAAAAGATGCTTCCAGTATACAACATTTAATCAACACCAAAGTTTTTGTATATATACATATATATGTATACATATATTCTGTATATTAATACATATAATGTACATATTACATATATAATGTAAGTTAATAAATTATCATAATAGCCTTTTAACAGAACATATTTCATCTGGGACATCTAGAGCCAGGCAACTTTCATTAATTATACTTTTTCTTTTAACTTTTTCTTTTAAATAAGTACTTATGAGTTTAAGTACCACCCTTTTGTTGATATGTGCTGCAAGACAGTCTCTTTCCTTTTTAAAGTAGTAATATCATCACTAAAGAAAAAATCAGGGGAAATCTCAAGCCAGGAGCCACAGCAGTGACAGATCGGGGAGATATTTCTGCTGCAAATGTTGCCACAAAAGCCCCCAGGGATCTGATTGGACTGGCTACCCTTTGGTTGCTGGGCATCTGAAACACCAAATTTTAAAGGTTGATGTAATTTTCTTTTTTTAGTCTTTGATCTATATAGTTCTGTATGAACACCATTAGGTCAAGAGCCATACTGCCTAAATTCTGCCAAAGTTGTACTTCAGATGATATTTGGGTCCTTATTTTGAGCACAACACAGACATCACGTAAGATTCATGAAGAACCTTTTTATTTCATTTAAGATCCAGACACGTGAAAATTCAGAGATATTACTGTGTTGAGAGTATTTTTCATTGTGCAAGGACTGAGTTAGAGCTAGCAATTTGCATGCTTCTGGATCATGCTGTAAGATCTAAGTTGAGCTTCTTGTGTGCATGATCTCAATTTTGTCCCAGAACTGAGGAAGAAAACATTGTCTTGGATTCTGAAGGAGAGTTGAATTTAAGCATGGTGTGGCTTAAATTACCAAGGGAAATGCTGAAAATGTAATTTCACTGATCACGTGTTCAAAGTTACATCAGAAGTAAAGCCTGTGAATATACTTGGCAGAGTGGCAGTCCCAGGACAATTTTTCAGCTGGCTGAAGTAGGTGAGTGCTGTCTGCAGATGAATTCAGTATGTATTTTATCAACAGTATATAACTTCATTGAGTCCTACTTCTGATGATATCATATATCAAATTTTTTCACAGTAAACATTATGCAGTCTGGATGGTAATCATAAGCTGCCACACAGTTCTGAGGAAAATTAAGAAAAGATGTTACCTATGTATGAGGCAAATGCTTGCTTTTTGGGTACCGGCTGCAAGAGTTCTGATTTTCTTCTTTCAAAACATTTTGAGGAGTCAAATGGATATTCCAAGAGAATTTCAGTAGGAAGAACTTTGTTAACTGCAATATCTGGGTCTCAACAAACAAAATTTTGCCTTCTGTCCATTACTCTGAGCTGCTGTGGTTGACCTTGGCTGCTATCCGTGGCAGCCAGAGAGATGGAAGTCTGCAGTGGTACAGAGACAGCAAAGCAAAAGAAGCCTGAGTCTGTATGTCCAGCCAAGCACACCAGGGAGTTACTTGCCTTTCTCATTTGCCTTCAAAATGTGAAATGATTCTTAAAATTAAATACAAAGCCAGTCAAGATTCTAATCCTCAAACATCTGGAAATGAAACTCAGCAAGATGACCACAGAAGTGTGGGAGAGAAGTGCAAGCTCTTTACATATTCGTACTCCTTCAAACCCTTTGATGTGTTTCAGTTCCTCTGGTTTTTTATGTATAAAATGAAGTTCACAAACCGTGAACTGTGAACAGAACCATGCAATTCAAGTATCGTTGGTCTACCACTAACACTCAGGATAGTCCTTTTTACCACAAGTGAGAAATAAACACTTTTCTTTACATCTGTGTTTGAGTCTTTACTGAATTTGTTTTTAACCAGCAGCATGTTCCTGGAATTATGGAAAATGTCAGCTGAATGCAAAGGATTCAAGTAAGAAAACAGTATGACTTTTCAAAATATCTGTCTCTTAATTTCTTCTGAGAGGTGATATAATGTGCTGTGTACAAATTAGAATCCTATGTCAAGCAGGTGGCTAGCTATAGGAAGAGATGCTCAAAACAGCAAAGAAAAAAGTGAAGTGCACGTCTGAAGTAGAATTTGTGGATGTAGCAAAAGGATGATTTTTTAAGAGGGGTGATGAAATAGAGAAAATTATCTACTTACTTCTGTAGGAAAACAGATTAGATTTAGCCTTGAATCCTATATCCTATATTCTGATTTTTAAGTGATAACAAAGGAAAATCATAAGGTAATTGACAAACTGTACTAGTAATGGTTAGTCAGAGCGTTACTGACCAACTATGACATACCTGCTTTACATGACAGTTGTTTGAACCACAATAGACATCTAAGCAAAAAAAAAAAAAAGTCTTGTCTTCATTTAGGAAGAAAAGTAGAGAAAGAAAAGATGCATAAAGTTTTACTTTCAAGATATTTTAGGAATTTAAAAAAAACCACTGTAACTAGCAGGACCTTGGGTTCTCCTTAAGATACCAAACACCTGCTGATCTGGCGCTCCAGAAATCAATGGAGACAGTTTCATTTCAGTAAGCACTGGACCCAGGAAAGGCTGTCTCTTCTAATTATACAATTAAGACTGGTGCTTCCATTGATAGACTCAAATTTGCATATGCATTGCAAACTGCTTGATTACAGTACAGTGTGGTTTAAAACCCTATGACCTAGTATTACACATATGTTATACATTTCCAATCATAAGTCTGTCAGATACAAACATTTAAAGTGATTTTAAAATTATGGTTTGATTTCTCTGTAGAATATTAGTACAACAACATTATGATCTTGATTATAAGCATTTTAAACCTTGCATGTCAATAAATAAGAAGCTGAATTCCTCCACAGACAAAAGCCATAGACTTTTTATTGCACTAACAACCATTTTAATTTACTTATTTCATACTACTTTTTAGTAAGATCCCAATTTTTCTTGTTTGCACTAGAAACTAACAAAAATTTTATCTACTTGCTTCTGTTTGTCTATGCAATGCTAAAGACTTTGCTATCTCTAAATATTTTATTACAGTCAACACAGACAAAGGCAGGATAATAAGCGAGAGCTGCAGCAACTACAAACGAGGGAGACATGAACCTTAAAACACATTTACATGAAGAGGAGGAGACAGTTTCCATCCCAGCACAGGTATAGCAGATTGAAAAGCAATAAATAGCTCAGACCGTCATGATTTGTACATGATGCCATCTCAACTTCTATTCTGATCCAAATAATAGTAAAGACTTCAGAATAAAATTTGAAGCAAAAAAAAAAAAAAAATTACAGATATTTCAAAATGTGAGCAGGTGATAAATACAGAATTAGTTTCTCATCATTAGGTTGTGCTCATCCAACCTGTTTTTCTTTCTTTAGGCAAAGAAAATGTAATAGTTCTAATCGGTCTGCATTTCAGAAAAGCGTTGCCACAGAGGGAATTTATAACTGAAAAAGGAACTAGCAGAAGGAATGTGAGCTAAGTATGGTCATGGCGTAGCTCATGGCCAGAAAAGACATTGTATGTTGGGTGCGTGTAGACATCACAAATATGATCAGGGATCACATCTTGAAACTTTCCCAGCTTGAGACTCTATCTGGTCTCAGAACCCCTGAGAGAAAGCTGTATTTCCTCAAACATCCACCTCCCTCCTTGTCTTAGACACCCCTTGTTGTAGCTCATCCTCAGTCTGGTCGTGTAAAAGGAACTGGCCCCAGCTAAACTGGGACTGTGCTGCTGGTGCAGCCCTTCTCACAAGAGCCAGGGGAGTTCACATTTCAATGTTGCTGCTCTACACCAGCACGGTAGCAATTATGGAACCATCTATGTTCTGCTGCTTGTCACTAATAGGAGTGCAACAGTTGACAGAGGAGTTTTTCTGAGCTTCCCTTTTTCACCATGGGCTACTTTTCTAGGACCCTGGATGTTTACAGTGTCTGTTGAGTGTAATGGCACATTACCTTTATTTGAACCTTATTTGTCCAAATTACTATGTAAGGACTTTTTAATCCAGGCTGAAAAATTGAATTGCAGACAGGAAAAAGTAACCAAAAGGTAAAGATGTATTATGCTGTGCTTTGGACTTTTGTTGCTGGTAACTCACAAGGTAAAAAACCCACAAAGAAAATACACATTCGAAACAGAAACTAGTCAGTTCTAGATAAATATATGACCACAGACACCTTGACTAAATATCTGTGTATTTAAAAGGAAAACATTTGCATTAAAAATAAGGAAAATTCAATGTCTTTTTAAGAAAACCCCCCCGAAATTAGTAGATTAAATAATCCTGTTTTTAAGAGCCTTTTGAACTTCTTTAGCTGCTTTTTTTAATGAGAAGCAAAGCAGCAGGATCACACAATAGCAGGAAATTTAAGCAGTTCTGTCCAACTGATAAAGCTACTTTCATCCTCCGCTCTAATGCAATGAAAGAAAAAAACTCATCCCATTTTTCTAATAATTTGATGGGCAGAAGACTTTATAAATTCCCAAAAGATAAATATTTTTAATTAATTGCCAGCTCTTGCCTTTTTTCCTTTACTTTCATTGCCCTTGCTGCTCCAGGTGAGTGCATCTGATACTGCCAAGAATGACCACATTCATATAAATAGTATCAATCTCCCAGAGTGTCCCACTAATTTATTTTTTATGTGTTGATCTTAAACTGGTGTACTGGTGATACACGAAATAAAACCATATAAATACTTGAATATCCAGACACCTTTTCTCCATAAGAGACAGGACGCCTGTTTTGTGCTTGCCTCTGGCACAGAATGAAGGATGAAATATCTGCCATCCATAAAGTAGAACATATCTCATCTTATTAGGATGGTATCTGTGTTTTGAAGAACGCTTTGCCCATCCTGGAATTGAATGTGATCAGAAGATTGGATGCTAAAAGCTTACCCATGTTGGACCTCTAATTTCATGCTTGCCTCTGCTGTCATAGGAGGGTCCCGAAATGGGGAGCTTTGGAGGGGGAAACTGATTCAATATTACATGAAAAGAGAGGACTCTAAAAAAAAACCCCAACCCTTCAAAAACCAGAAGTATTTGCATACTTCGGGCAAGTTTATTTGAAACAGAAGCCTGTTAGAGTTATTAGCAGGATGCACATAGGTACTGTGATGGAGCCCAGGTTCTGGGCTAAAGAGCTGTATGTGCTCATCCCTGCTATTGCTGGTCATGTTGACCTCAAAGAGCAAACAGAAGTCCTCTGAAATGCCTGCAGAGACTCTGCAGTGCTGCAGCTCCCTCCCTCAGAGCAGCTTCACAGCTCTTTCGTCTCTGCTGGCCAGCAAAGCTTCTCATGTAAGCCAAGTAGCCATCCCTGCTGCGGGCCTGATTCATCTCCTTGCTGTTTATTCAGCTTTCCAAGTGACCCTGTGTCCTTCACTCAGACTAATTAGTTAAATCCAGTTCTGGCTACAAACAAATTCCTTCCTAAAACCTCTCCTGTCTGAAACATTTGAATAATCTGTGTCCTGGTTTCAGCTAGGATAGAGTTAATTTCTGAAGAAAAAGAAAGCAATTTACTGCATTAAATTTCAGTAAGGTTCTTCACTAAAATAAACTACTGTAGCTCATTGTCTAGGGTATAGTTGTAGAACTGCCTTTTTGCTTTGAAATAACTTTGTATCTGCTGGCTGGGTGACAGTGAGGCTTTCACTCCCATTGCTAGACTATCCTCTTCTGCTGGAGGTAGACACAGGCTGCAAGCAGAAGGTCACAGATCTCTATTCCACGCCCTGCTGAGCTATTCAGCTGAAAAACTGGCCACATTGCAGAACCATTCTGGGTCAAACCCATGGGTGTGGAGACATCATTTACAAATACCAGAGTCTTTCTCCGAAGGAATGCTAATCCTGATTTATCAGAGCCAAGCCTCCCTTTAGATAGATATAGCTGCTGTTTTGGATTTCTCAGAGTTGGGAACTGAGATAGTGTTGAAACTAGTTGATAGTGTCTCCATAGTGAGTTTTGCAAGAAATGCTTTTTTGTGGTATCTGACTGCAGTTTCTACAGCTGATAGAGACGAGTAAATGGGAAGGATACAACCTGGCTCCGGAGAAGCAGCATCTAAGGAGAGCAGCCTCTATGGAGAGAACATCTAAGAAGAAATCTCTAAGGATATAACTTAGCTCCAGAGGAGCAATTTGGAGCTCTTTCTGACTAGATAGTTTGGCAGGCATTTAACCAATACTCCTTTTGGTTTAGAAATATTAATCTGTAGATGTCCTTGCATTAGAACAAGATGAAGGTGTATCCACTTCAGTGATAGAGTTCTGGAACAGAGCTTGTCTAACAGCTAATATAACAGGTTACATGAGCCATTATATTTCCTCCCCATCATAGCAGAAGAGAAAGAAAGGGCAGATAAGCCAACCAATATTGCAGCAGTGAACCCTGTCTCTGTGCTGTTTCAAAGATGTACATGAATGTTTCCCTCCCCATGTTCTGTTTCTGTTCCTGCTCCTCTTTCCATTCTGCCTTTAGCAGCAGCCAAGTATTCCATTTTGCATATTCCCAGCACCCATGTGCACAGACTTGTTATTAGCAAAAATTTTTAAAACCGTCCATGGTATCCCTAGCCAACAGGGTAGTGGTGAGGAATGCCCTAATTTGAAAGCACAGAATTTGAAATTTGTTTGGAACTTGTTGACTAGTAATCATTTCCTCTGCTTCCTTGCCAAGATTTTATCTGGCTTTATATTGATTTGATGTGGCCTGTGCTAACATATCAAGACTGGATTGTTTTTACCAACCAGAGGTTTTCCCAAAGAAGTACAGACAGGCTAACACCCAAAATGATGGTCGTTAGTAATTGGTTTAGAAAACTTCATGTACTTACAAGCACGAGCGCCACACTGTTGGGTCACCACTACAAATTCCTTGTTGCTTTCTCCAGTGCAATGCATGGATGAGTGTACAACAAAGGAAAGCTGCATGGTTCAATCAGGAATAAAAGCATCAGGCACATATGAGAAAAGTTGGATTTGTGCCGTAGCATGTGTAGGATTTGTGAAGCCTGCAATGCCTTCTAACAGACATTAAAAAAACCCTAAAGAGATTTCAGCAAAAGATCTACTTATATTTCTGGTACTATCAAAGTTTGGATTCCTCTTTGCTGTTTTTGGCCTTATATTTATGATGTTTCATGTCAACCTTTCCTGAAAGTATTTTCTTTCTACTCCTAAGTTACTAAAAATTATTAATAAAAAGCTGCTGTATTAGAGTTTCAGATACAAAATCAGGAGAGCATTTGAGTAAGCAGATGCTCCTAATATCTGTGAGAAAGGAAAAAACCACAAAGAACATTGGAAAAAACTGTTAGGAGTAAGCAGTTCCCAAAACACAGAAACTTAAGAAGCCAGCTTTTTAATGGGCTTTCTGTGTCACAAATGACTATTAAAAACAAATTATAGAAAAGCTGTGTGTAAATTCCCCAGGATTATACATGGAAATGGAGAATGAATTCAACATTTGAGGATAAAAACCCTTCAGCTGGAGTTCATGTCTCTTCATGTAACCCGCAGTCTCATTTTTGTTTGAGAGCAGTGGAACTCATCTCTCCTAGGGATCCTCCAGTACGTCACCAGAACTGAACACATTACATTATCTGTTACCCCCTACCCAGCTATTTACTCTGTATGCAAGAATGTCATGGTTTTGATACCATAACCTTCCTCCTCTCTTTAACTCAAACTGGACCAAATCCAAGAGGAGTTCTGGCAGGACACACTGTACTCACATTTATGCATGCATGGGGTGTGTGAAGAAGTCTTGATTCTTTAGTAAGACAAGCTAAAGCAATTTCACGTGAATTAGCCCATTATCCCTATTATGGTATGGAGTAAAAGTAGCCCTAGCTTTCAGTGTAGCTCAGTTTAGCTCTGTTCTGTATTACACACTTCATCAGACCTGAAAAAATGCCTGCAGTTTTGGACAATGAACTAAAACCTTGAATTATCTTTTGGTCCTATTTTGCAATAAGTTATAGAATTTACTGTCCTCTTCTCCATTTACACAGTATGGTGGGAAAGCTGGTGAACTGACTGGTGTGTGGACTAAAAAACTCTCTTTTAGTCCTCAACAGAGAAAATTCTACCATGACAGAGTGATTGGACAGGAATTTGTGTATGTTTGTGCTTGAAGACCATAAAAAATTATTCCATAGTCTTGAGGAAACACCCTTTTATTGTAGAGAAGTTTGTATACACAGATGCAATGTATTTACAACCAGCTTTTCTCATACAGATGACTGTTTAAAATCCTTCACAAATCTGTCGAGAATGAAAGAAAATGAAGCTCAGAAGCCCAGCCAGCCAGCACGACCCCCAAATTCAGATCATTTCCCAAAGATATCTGTAATGAGAGTAGATGGCGTTATTCAGAAGGAAAAAACAGGACTGTGACAAAGATCAGTGGATGGATTTCAGGATTGGTTCATTCAAATGCATTGCTTAGTTTGATCTTCGAGTAGATAAACTGTGAACTAAAATTCCAACAAGCAGATGGGGACCTGCCTTTTGCCAGCGGTGTGGAAGAGACAGGCAGAAAGAGTCTGTCCTTTCCTTCCCCGGCCTCTGCAAGAACAGCTCACAGTAGCAGTCTCTGTGAGAAGAATTTGTTGGTCCTGTGTTCCCCTGGAAAGCTCTTTTCCAGAAAAAGGCAGGAAAAAATTCCACATTTCTTCAGTCTGCAGAATGGAGTCAATGCACTAAGGGTGAGAAGAGGTGTCCTCCTTAGGAAGGGTGTGGACTCACGTGCCAGCCCAGCCACAGGAGAGATGGCACCTTGGTGTCTTCTGATGCCCCTCCAAACTGTGACTCAGCTCTGCACTGCCCTTTACCTGGGGTGCTGTGCAATGGCACCAGTTTAGCTTCAGCCTGTTCAATCACCCCAAATGCAAAAGAGACAACACAGGGGGAAACAATGAGAGGTAGAGACACACATTATATTCCCTTTTCATGTTCCTTTTCAATTAGAAGTAAAAACTTCATGAAAACAAAAAGTCACATGCGCAGGAGGCACTTCTCTGGAGAAGCAATAAATACCTCACACAAGCGTTCATGGATGGATGAGCCCCATGAGAGCAATTCTCAGTACAACCAGTTCAGTCATAAAAGGAATCTAACCCCCCGACATTGATGTATATGAGAAACAGGCAAAACATATCTGCTGATGCTCAAGGAAGTTACATGCTTAAGTTCCCTACAGGTTGAGAACATGTATCTTAGAATCTGCATAATTTAGTTTACACTCAGCAGAACATTGCGGTATTTACAGGCACATTCCAATGGGAAAGCATTTGCACTTTGAGTGAGAAAGATACAGCTTTGTCACCTAATCATGGGACTTTAAAAGCAGGGCTTTTGTGACCTCAAAATACTATTTGTGAAGTTAGTGGGGAGGAGAAAGGTGTGTAGACAGGAAGAGAAAGTTACAAGAATTTGCTAACTTTTTTTTTGAGCGTTAGAATGGTTTCAGGCTGGGACAAAGTGAGTCCGTGTAGACCACAGGTTCTGGCTTGTTACACATGGAGTGCTTTGTCTATTCTCATTTCCCATACTTATCCTTCCCAATTAAATATGTTTCCCATTAGCCAGGCTGATGAGAACAGTGCGTAAGACAAATTCTTCTTCTTGCAATCATCATCATTCATAGCATAGTAACTTCAAAAATTCTCGCAGAATGGGAATGAACTGGAATGTCACTTTTCTGGACTTGGTCTGTATTCCGAAGTTGAATGTGGGCATCTGAGAAACATATTTGTAATGCTTTGGAAGTTTTGCAAATAAAAAAAATAAAGTTACACTCTGAACCTGATTGAGAATTAAAAGTTCTACGTTTTCTAGCGCTGCAAGTCAGACTAGTGGAAAAAGCTATTCAGTGACTACTGTAACCCTAGCGCTACCCAGAATTATCCTGAAACTATTCACTAGTTTCTGAAACACTACTGTATTTGCAGCAAATTATTAAAACTATCTACAGAATATTAATCATACAATTTGGGTTTCAGTATGTCAGCAAAACAGCAAAGTGTAACCCACAGAGGTTATATCCTGGAAGTGAAATTATCAAACTATTGCTTCAATGTCTGTAAAGTAAAGCTATCCTTCCTAGGGATACAGCACTCTCACTTATGCTGACACATAAGGTGGTGGTGGATCTTTAGCAGCTCCATTTGCAGGATCATCATATGGTGGTAACAGGACCTGCAGGAAAGAAAAAAAGTGTGTATTTTTAAAAAAGAAGTCAGATGATAAAATTTACAGAAAAGAAAACTCCTAAGGCCTTGTCCAAAAACAAACAAACAAACCCCAAAACAACAACAACAAAAAACCCCAAACCAACCAAAAAAACCCACCTAAAAAACCCCAACCCCAAAAAAGAGTAAATTATCAAGCAGAATAGCTAGGAAAAGAAATAATATTAACTTGAAGTTCTTCCATTTCAACTTGTATACTGTTTTCATTATGAAAGAAAACATGATTTCTCCTCATTAACCCCAGTGATGGCTTGATTTCAGCCATTCACTGCTGGTACCTGAATTTGTTCAGTTTGGCAGTGATAGTGGCTGCTTCTTCTAAAACCCCAAACCATCGGGAGTGCTAAACCTTGTCTGTTGGAGGAGTGCTCAAACTGCCAGAGTGAGAAAGTCCCACAAACCTCTCCTTCTGAGTCCTCCCCGGAATAGCTAATAATTATTTTGGAGTGGGGAAAAAGAAAGTAAATGGAGAACAAATTACCCAATGCCTAAATAAATCTCCAGTTTTATGCTTCTGGAGTACTCAGCCATGAGAAGGAAGACCTATACTCCCAGAAGCCTTTCAGTGAGTGCTTCAACATCTGATAGCAATTAGGAAATTAAGACAGGTTTAATCATGTATCATCCCCCTTCACTGGAGTCCAGACAGCTTTCTAGGACACGGGAGATGCAAGTTCAGGCCACACAGGGCAGAGGAGAGATTTGAACCAAGATTCCTGCTTGTTTAGGCAAGCATGCTAGCCATCCTGCAATTTTTAATGGCACCAGCACTGACATTAGTTAGCTTGCATGTGAAAAAGCAAAGGAGTTGGTCTGTGAATCTCAGCAGAGACTGAAGATAAAATAGATGTCAGAATAAAGAATGAGCATACATTTCCTAAAATATCTCAATAACATGTAAGAATATCACTGAAGTGCACTGTCTGAGATACTTTATGCAGCTGATGATAAATTATTCATAATGGAATTTCCAGATTTATCAGCATTGCTTCTTGGTCAATAAAGAGCATGTAACACTGATTGTTTAAATACACATAGGGAAAATCCTGATCTCAATAAAGTCAACGGGAGTTTTGCCATGAGAGGATTTCACCAGTTCTTAAAGAAGTTGAAAACCTGCCTTCTGCAAAGAAACACCCATAATCATCCCTTTTGGACCTCAACCACAACATAAAAAATCAGTAGGAATCATTCTGTAGATTTAAATAGACTTTGGATCAGACTTTTGTGGGATAGTTCCAAGTGTGATTCACATTATAGCCATGTGGGTTTACAAACATGCATTGATGACCATGTGTTCAAGTACATCTGCGCACGTTTGTTAAGATTACAGAATAGCTACCTTGGCATCTTCGGCCCTTAATCAAAAAAGTTTCATTACTTAGAAAAGGAAATTGTCAGAGCCATTGCTCTTCATTAATACCATATGTTTGAGCTTGTAAGTACAGTATTCTATGCACTACACAATTTAAAAACCCTCATATTTGAAAAGAGTTTAATGAATTATGTCACCCTTAAAGGGTGCAAGCATCTTATGACTACTTATCTAGTGAAATTACGACAACATTTAGAACTTCAAATAAATATTATGATACAAATCATAAATTTATTTAGCAATGTAACCTCCGTATATCACAATGCTAAAGCATGTTAACTGTGAAAAGCACTATAGATTAAATCCCCTCCCTAGCACTGATCACTAGTTGAATAACAGTAAAATCCTCATGTTACTAAAAAAAAGCAGTAGTTTCTCAAATATACTGAAACATGTTCATTAGTTTATTATGACACAATATAATTAGTAATTAAATCTGATCTAAAGATCACCTGAAAATGAATCAAGTTCCCTTTGTGAAGATTTAGCTGTCTTACTGCACTTTTGTAATGCTAAGCCCCAATCTGTGGTTCATTTCTTTCAGGTTCAGAGTCTGTTTCATTAGGTGTGACAAGAAGTGAAAGCAGACACAATCCAAAGAGCTGTCCATCTTCCAGCTGGTACAGATGAGCTGATAAATAATGGACAATGCCTCTTCCCATGCTCTGATCCTCTTTTAGATCCATGTGTCCTAAGACTAATGTGTTTACATTGATATTATTCCTTCAGGATTGAGGTTGCTGTCATGTCCAGTAGGTCTCCTGGTCTGGAGGATTACTGACATGAGTGAACTTCTCCATTCCCTTCACTCCTGTATGAAACAAAATCTGTCTGGTAGGAGAAAAGCCTCCTGGTGAGGCTTTCACATCTTGGGAGGCAAGCACTCTTCTTTGTTCTGCAGACCCCAACCTCATATATCGGCCAATGGCCCCAAGGACCCTCAGAAGATGCTTTCTCACTTACCAACAGTTCAACAAGAAGTGAGAGGAGATAGGAATGCCTGTAGAAGTCCCAGGAGATAATGCACTGCTAGGCCTCAAACACTAATGACCATTCAAGTGGGCAAGTTGGAACAGAATGTTCCTGGAAAGGTGGGACTGTACAAAGGTAGGGCAGTCCCTTGCTGGAGCCAATTTTCCTGCTCTGTGGTGACCACACAACATACAGCACAAGTGCAGAAGCAGGGTCAAGCAGTGGCCATATCCCTAGAGCAGACCATGGACCACCAAGGACTCCAAACATCCCTCGACTCTTTTCGGGAACTCTCCATCGGAAAACTCTGCATGCTCCATAGTGTTGCATCAGACTCGAAGAATCCCCTCCCTGGAAGGGATCTGGGTGCTCCTCTGCTAACTTGAAGGTACAGAACCTGATGAACTTTTTGTTTTGTGGGCCCCCAGCCGCAATGGAGCAAAACTGTGACCATTATTGCAACCACAGACATCAAAATTACAACAGCCAAATCTTGTCCCTGGATCCACGGGTGGTTATTGTCTTTCCACTATCAACTCCTAACCTTTCCCTCTCTCTCTCCCATTCTTTCTTTCTTTTCCTTATGTATTTTCTTTGTGATATTTTTATAGAGAAGAACCAAAATGGCCACATACCTCCTTTCTGCTGCAATTAAATTGTATTAAAATAAGTCTGTGTTACATTTACATTGGCCATTCAGTAATATTTCACTCTAATTCACTCCCAGGGGTTTATTAACAGGAGCCTCAGTTACCCCACCAGTGGCAGGTCATAACAATACCTCCAGGAGCCATTTTGGAGAAGTCACTTAAATCCTAAGGCATATGGATTTCTATAGGAATATTCAAGTATGTGGAGTATGAACTGGGGAGGCTGCTAAAAAGGTTCAGAAGTTTCTCAAGAAAATATTTACACTAGAAGGCTAAAGCGTATTTGCCAAATGTTTTTAAAGTTTAGTGTCACATTACTACTGGCAATGTTTTTTTTTTGTTTGAACAGTTCTATCAGTGATGACTTTACAGGCTAACTGCCCACACATTTTTTCCTTTCAATATTTAGTTATTCCCTAACATGAACAAAATAGTCATAACAAATAATCAGTGTAGAAGGAGCATAATTCAAAATTACTACCTTCGCCCAGCAGTGTTTGAGTTAAATGAAGAAAATATGGACAGAATATTAAACAAATGTTAAGGTGAATAAATGTGATGGACAACAAATGGAAGAAAACACTCTGTTTGTTGAATACATGGCACCAGCGGGGACACCAAGTGCCATGGTCTCACATCATTCATGCAGTAAATTTTACAAATTAATTTAACTTTTACTTTTCATCGATGTCCTGGGTTGCAGTGTATTTTATCACCATCTTCGTGAGCTGTGAAACCAGGTGGGGCAGTGCTTCTTTGCCTCCTCCCTCCGGACTATCTTCTGTTAATGGGAGCATTTGTGCCTTGCCAAAGGACTCATAGATAAGGGGCTCTGGACTATCTCCTGTTAATGGGCCCATCAATGCCTTGCCTTGTGATTTACCACCCCATTGTGAGATGCTCCACCCAGGAGGAGGAACTGAACGCTTCCCACCTGGATGTAATCAGAGGTTTTCAGGCACAAAGGTAGCCTTCTCTGCTAGACTTCCAGAGGACAAGAAGCTGCACTACTGGACCGTCAGGTGAAGACGAGACTCTTTTCCACAGGACCACTGTTTCACCAGAACTATCGCACC
>VZRR01010839.1:0-65316 GCA_013398015.1 Oreocharis arfaki | reverse complement strand
GGGGTTGCATCTTTCATTCCAAGGGGGGCTTCTGCCTTCCTTAGCAGACGCCTGTCTTTCACACCAAGACAATCGATGTGGTTTTGTTACTGTTAGTTAATCATCTGTCCATTTTAAGTCTAATAATCATCCTTCAGCTTCCATCACAATTTGAATAACTCTTCAGCCACCTATAATTACAAATCCTGCAAGTCTGCCCCTGTAAGAGATTATTTTTTACAAAACAGGGTTTCAGGCCCTTACTTTCCCTTAATATTTTTTTCCCTCTTTCCTCAATTAAATCAATTTTGGCAAAAGGAAGAAATATGATAAAACCTGAATTATCTCAGCTTTTAACTGCTTACTGTTAAGATGACCAACATTTTACAAGAAAAGATAATTTCATTAAAATTTTAATAATTGAATTTATACCAAAGTAGCTGAGATGAAAATCTGGATCAGAGTAGTTTTCTGGAGTAGTTTCTTGTGTTAATTTTAAATTTCAGCATGGCTAATGGAAGCAGATAAGTGCCTTGAACATAAACCAGCGTAGATATTCAGGCAGTACATTATGCTCTCCAGAGACGTAAAATGGAAGCCAGTCACCAAGCCAAAGGGTGAATCCAGAAACTGAAAGAATAGAAACTCACTATTCAGTCTTATCTGTGAATCTAATTAGGATGGATATAGCCTAAATTAATTCACAAAGTATGAAAAATATATGCATATTTTAGGTACATGGTACCCCAAGGCAGAATATCCACTCAGACAAATGACGCATTTTGCTTCCCAGGCATTACATTTTTGCATTTCCTTGTTTCTTTGATGTGAATTGAGAAAAATGTGTGTTCGTTGCCTGAATGCTGTATGATTAATGTTTGCAGAGTGTTTGAGATTGTCACTCACAAGTTACTATAAAAATTATGAAGGACCCCCATTTTTTGGAACTTAATGATCCCTATGTAAAGACATTCTGGCTTGTTATGAGTAGACCGGCAAGCAAGTTTGGAAGATTAGATAGTTGAAAGGTTCAGTCCTATAGGATGCCTAAAATCTAAAGGACAGAAGCTCCTAACTTCTTTCATAAGCCCTATAACTACGTTAATTGTGTTTAAGGGCCATGTACCATTTTAACACCATCCTTTAAGATGCAGCCAGAGGTAACATTACTCACTGCTTGTACAGTAGTCTGGTGTAAAAGCATCATACAGAGACTCTGAGATCAGAGCTCTAGGGGATCTCAAACCAAGAGGGTTCAAACTCACAGCTCCTATCTGCCATATCAATGGGAAGGAAAGGACAGAAGGAAGGAAGGAAATAGGAGAAACGGAGGCTATGTAGCCCCATGCTCAAGTGGGACAGGGAGTGCTGAGTGCTGGGCTTTGCTCCCAATATCATTTAAGCATTTTGTGATAAGCAGTCTTGTATAATATGCAGAAGTAATCCATAACTGACCCATAAGAAATCCTGTTCCTGGCTTAGCTGGTGTCATCTGAGTGGTTTGGTTAATTGTATTACATAAGTATCTCTCTATTATAAAGCTCATGATCCAGGATGACCTTATCTGAAAGAAATAATTACCAAACAAGTCTGCCAATGGCTATAACATATTCAGTTAATATAAGCATATGTCATATCATATTTTTTACATCCTGGTTAATCTGGTTCTGGAGAATAAGTTTTTAAGGCATTGCTTAGAAATATATCTAAGAAGAAACACAGGTAAATAATTGTATATTCAAACCGTTTGTAGTTAATCTTGTCCCAACAGTGTTTTGTTTTTTTCTTTGTTTGCCCAGCATATTGTATAACTTCAACAATCACTCCATATCTTTGCAGCAGATTCCACATTTACTTGAACTTCCAGGAGAAAATTTTCTCCTATTGCTGGAGTGATTTCTGTTTGAACTCAAGCTCTCAGATCTCCTCTTTCTAAAGGAGAAAATGTCCTCGGTTCCATATGAGTAAAATATTTGATCAATTGATTTTTTTCTGCATTCCCACCCGAACATCACTGAACTCAACAGAAATCTCGATGTGTCTCCAGAGAGCTTTAGATTGCTTTTTCCAACAGCCATTTGAATTCTCCACTAGATGGAATGGTACAGTTGCCACACTACAGCTTTGAGTTTGAACAGCATTCTGTGTGGCTGATGTATGAAACATTTGTTGAGCTCCCATGACAAAAAACCTTGTAGATGTCTTTTTAGAAACAAACACAACTCTAATATACTTTTATCCAACACCTTCTAGAACTTAAATGACAAAAAGAGCTATAGATTAAAAATGTCTATGAGAAGTACTGATGGTTATAGTGAGCATTCACGATGTTTTCCCAAATTTTAGCTTTTCAGTAAAAACACCATTGCTTTATGCTGAAGGACTTCAGGTTACATCACACAGGTGACAGGGACAGGTGACAATAAATAGTTGTGTGGAATTAGAGTCATTACTACCGCAATTTAATCCTGGTCCTGTTGCTATCATTTGCAGCTCTGACAAATAGTTTGACTTCGCCTTGGAAGGATCTCACATTTGTAAAACAGACATATTATTTGAAACTTCTTAAAAGATGTTGGAAGCATCAAGACAGAGTCAAAACTCTCTTGGATGACACTTGCATATGACTGTATGAGATGTGCTAAATTGTGGAAATATTTACAAACTAAATACGTACTTGCAGAAATTTCAGCCTATGCCTGAAAATGTTTATCCCAAGCTCTTCACCACAGCTCTGTATGTAGTGGACAGCATTCTTCTGCAGAAGTGACCTTTAAATTTTACACACCCAAATCCTTAGGGAAGGCCAATGTGAATATGTGGGGAGGAAAAGAAGAGAGGGCAAGAGGAGCCTTTTCTTCTACATAGGTCAAATACAAAGTGTCAGCGGGCTCAGGCTGTATTCTGTGTTTTTTAAAAAGAGCAGGGAGAGTAACCAGAAGGTGAATAGTGTTAGACAGATGGGAAGCATGTGCCAGAGCCCGTGCTGAATACAGTGCTGAACTGCAGTCACCGCATGCCTGTCCTAATTCAGGGTATGTTTTCGCCCCAGCATAGCACAAGGCTGATGCATCAGGTTCAGAGACAACAGAACTGAAAGAAGAGGTTTTAAGCAGCACATGCCTAATTGCACCAGTCCTCTACTCTGGGTTCATTTCATCTGTGATTCCAGCCATGACCAACAACTGACTTGCACCAATCTGACACCATCCCGTGGTTTGGAGAGGGTTTAATGGTATGCATTACCATTAATGGTAAATGGTAAACGGTAAACATTAAAAATTTCATGTTTACTTCCCTGCTGTCCTGTCATTCACCCAGCCAAGAGGAGTGGAATTTCCTCCCACAGCTGTGGTGCTTCGAGGAGCCATTAACTGCAACCTAAAGCATGTTCAGCTGCAGTGAATCAGCAGCCAGCCTACAAACAGCTCTAGAGGGAAGGCTGCCACTGAAGCCACCTGTCCTGTCCAAGATAGTCCCAAATGTACTGTTGGGCTCTTGACTACACAGATGTTATGAAGATCACCTGGGGAAAACAGAAGATGTCTGTGTGCATACAAAGCTATAGCCAGCTGATTCCTTCACTCTGTGGGCAGGAAAGGCTTAGAATAATTCTCTCTTTGCAAGGTTTTCCTGTCAAGTTTGACAACACGGTTTTCTTCTGAGCAGTCTGAGATTACAAAGGAAAATGTAAAATTAAGCTGTATTTTTTGCTTAAAAACTTCTGAAATCCAGATCTCAATTCAAGCTCTGTTTTGGAGACTCAAGCCACAGAGTAGTAGCAATTCCCTTTAGTACTTCATGTGACAATGAGCTCTGGACTATATGTAAATATCACTGATTATATAATCAATTTTGTATTTTATTTGAAAGGAAAGAAGCCTACTAATGTAGCACTTGTTTTATTTCCTGTACCAAATTTACTGGAAGCTACTAAATACACTGATTTCACTGAGGCTGACCTTCAAAAGTTTTTAATGTTTCTCTGTGTAGGGAGAAAAGAAGTAGCACTTATCAATAGTGTCTGAAGAAGTGTTTTTTTTTCTTTAATGAGTTCCCAAGAGTTCACAGAATCATAGAATATCCTGAGCTGGAAGGGACCCACAAGGGTCATCGAAGCCCAACTCCAGGCTCTGCACAGTATAGCCCCAAGAGTCCACACCATGTGCTTTAGAGCATTTTCCAAATGCTTCCTGAACCCTGTCAGCCTTGGTGCTGCGGTCAGTTCCCGGGGAAGCTGTTCCAGTGCCCAACCACCCTCTGGGTGAAGAGCCTTTTTTCTCAAATCCAATCTAAACTTCCCCTGACACAACTTTAGGCCATTTCCACTGGTCACCAGAGAGATCAATGTCTGCCACTACACTTTCCCTTGTGAGGAAGGTGTAGACCACTATGAGGTCTCCCCTCAGTCTTCTCTTCTCCAGGCTGAACAGACCAAGTGACCTCAGCCACTTCTCATACGGCTTCCCCTTCAGACACTTCACCGTGCTTGTGGCCCTCCTTTGGACACTCTCTAATAGCTTTATATCTTTCTTAAATTGTGGTGCCCAAAACCGCACACAGCACTCACCAGTGGGAGGAACAAGAAGTATTAGAACTAAATCCACTGAGAATTCAGTTTTCTATTTAATCCCTTAACAAGAATTCACATTTCACACTGACTGTATGAAAAGGCTGACAGCCTTCAGGAGAAGAGGGAGCTTTTTTCCAGTAGTGAAGGAACAGGAATAATAATAATTCTGTGGTGAGATGCTGTCAGATGTTGCATACAAGACAAGCACTGGAGACAGAAGTAGGGATTAGCTTTCATAATGCTGCAGTTAAGCACTTGCATGTAGGAACAGCTCTCCTGGATAAGTTAAAAGGTCCATCCAGATCACAGTAATTAGTGATGGATGATAAAGAAACAGAAGTGAAAGACATAACAATGAAAGAAATTAAGAAAGAGCAGTGCAAGCATATATAGTTACAACTTGCCCAGAATATTCTCTAAAGTGTCAGAAATTTGAATGTCAAGGACTTGCTGGGCTACTGGTCATTATAGGAATTTTTCTTCCACTGCTTTTTCTAGCCTGTATTTCAATCCATGCTGATGTCTAGCACCGCAATGTCCCCTGGCAAGCAGTCCCACAGCTCATCTAGGTGTTCCATGAAGAAATACCTTTGGTTTGCTATGAAACCTGCCAGCAGCTATTTCACTGAGTGTCCCCTAGCTCTTTTGATAAGTCAGTGACCACCTCCTCTGTCACTTGTGACTTTAGAGACCTCTATTAGGTTCTCTCTTGTTCTGCCCTCTTTCATCTCACTAAGGATCCTCACTCCCTTGCAGTACAGTCCCCACTTACTTTCTTCATACTAAGAAACCCACTTGACAGTTTTGGGTCCAGGCTGAAGAGAGAGCTCCAAGACCAGGCATGTTAAAGGTGCTGGGGAGGTAGCTGACCTACATTCATGCTCAGGAAAGTGGCACTTTAACCCACCTGACCTGGGTCAGATGATCTTCCAGATGAGATCGACTGCCCTTTAGAAGCAATTCATATAAGTAAATGCTTATAAATATCTGCTTCCAAGGTGCTTGTTTGCAATGTAAATGGATGCTCTGGTGAGAGTCCAGTCAAAGCAAATGTTTCTGAGGAAGTAACAGAGCAATGTCTAAAAAAATGTTCCCATCTTTTTCTTTTTCTTCCTCCCTGTCCCCAGATAAAAACAGCCCTGGGTATGTGGCCAAAACCAAAACTTCATATCTGAGCCAACTCTTATTTAGTATTAAATGAGAAATGTTTGACTTTGCTTTATACACAGATGCTGTTCTGGTTTCATTTGGATGCTTTTGCTTGAAAAATCTGTCCAGAGTGTGCTAGTTAATTACTGTTAAAGGATTTCATTATATATTGTCTGTCAAATAAATCCCAAGAAATCTTCCTCTCAATGTGGACAGGAAGTATTTTCATGTTTATATGTATGCATTTCCTTTGGAAACCACACTAGAACAATTACAGATGGAGTAACTGGAAGCAGAATAGCTCAGAGATAATTTATAACCCCATTCAACAAAGAAGTAGAGCTCAATGCTGCAAAATCATCTGTGCAAAGTTAGAGCTGGTATGGCTTGTTTTTCTTTGGCAAAACTGCTTGTTTATTCCAAGCCACCAGCTCTCCAAGACACTATTTAGGAAACTTTACATGAGTTTATGAAATTCTGTAATGAAGCAGCACAATGTTTTCAGCACTCCAGATAGATGAATAAATGTATATATTTCTAGGATACAACAATATTTAGAGACAGATTGCGATTACCCTTGCGTGGTAAGAAAATTGAGCTCAGGAAGCTATTGTCTTTTTTCATCATGTGCAACCTCATAAAAGTCATCCAGAATAATGGTGCAATTACTCTCCATTCAGAGGCATGGAGCAACAGCCCTCTTCAGGTCACAGACGTCTGTCCTACATCTTGGTCAGCCTCATACTGCTGCATCTCTACTTGTACATCATCATTTTGTACAGGCAGAACAGAGCTATTTTTTCAATTTTTCCTTATTTCTTTTAAAATGAGCATTTTCTGGATGAGCACATGCTTTCTCAGGGTATATTCATCTACAAGTCATCAGTCCTGAAGACATTGAAGCATACTTTTACTCTGTGTAACAAATGGTTGATGTGTTGTCTTGAGTGCAGAAAACTGTGAGAGTGCTACTCTTTAAATGGACTTTTTAATTACTAAATTACACCTCTTTCTAACCTTATCTTTTACAATTGCATCGTGTATTCCACTCAAGAGTTAACAAGACAGAAACCTGGATATAGCTCACACGGGACAGCCAAATTGTTAAACAGGACTGGTTATCTCCCAAGAGTGTGGTTATCACAGCCATGCTTACATTACAGATGATGCTGGAAAAGCTTCTGTCTGTATAAAAAAATCTATTACTGTTAGTAAATCACAACTGTAAAGCACCTGTCAGCCAGAAACTCCCACAAACTTTTGCAGATCTTCTAAATTTGGTAGATGAATACCCACTCAGCCTTGTTCTTTCTGAAGTTGAGAGTCTGTCCCAGAGTTAATTTAAAGCAGACCTCTCTTTCCTCACTGCTTGTAAGACAGGACCAAACCCAGAGGTGCTGTGCAGTTTGGAACAGACCGCAGCGGACAGTCCCGTGTCCATAAAGAGTCCCGAGGGATGCTTGGGAAGAGCGCAGTTGCTCTAAGGGAGCCACTAAAGTGAAATGAAACAAGACTGAGAGTCCATAAGTTAACTGAAACCACTAATAACCACAGAAACACAGGCCTCTTGACCACTGCCAAGCACGGGCAGCTGGGTGCTCCTCCCTGGTAGGGAGCTGAGCGTGGCCTCCAGGAGATCTCTGGGAGAACACAGCCACCTGCTGAGCCACCAGCTGTCACTGCTCCCACCCACCCAGCTGATGGTTCTTCAGCATCTGCATGGTTTGTGGGGTTGGGAAAGCTTTGTCAGAGAGGCTTGGGGTGGGAGGGGCTGGGATGTGTGAGGAGTTCCTCCTCTGCTTGGCAAAGGCCAGGGTTGGGCTGTGCTGTGCTGTGCAAGGGGATGTGATGAGGTGACACCAGATGAGGTAGTGCTGGAGCTGCAGCAGGACCACCCCTCTGGGAGCGGCTCTGCAGCAGGGCAGGGCTCCTGTGCAGGCCAACTCTAGGGCTATAAAGCCTGTGTACATGGCTCATTATTGCTGGGACTCTGCCTCTCACACCCTGCTGCAATTCCCTGTTTGAACAACACCTGCCTGAGTGGATTCTCACCTCCCCATCCATTGTTGCATAGTGTAACTATGACTTGAGCCTGACCTGGAAAATTCACACATAGCTCAGCTTAACACCCATATATCCTTGGCAGCAGGGATTTAAGTTGTCATTGACTTTTGCGGCACTGATACATATCCTTGGAATTATACTGAACACTTTGACTTGTGTTTTGAAGCCCAAAAAGCAGCAGCTGCCAGATGGTAGTGAATCAGTCCCATTAGGATAAAAAGCACTAAAGAAAGAAACACTGCAAATTTATAAACATTGGGGTTTTTTCCTACATTGCACCATACCCAATTAGTGAATCCAGAAAGATTTGGAAGATTTAAATTACACATCCCCATTTAATGTCTACTTATTAATCTAATTATGAACACTGAGAACAGATTTGTGAATTTTATTGTAAATCTCTCACAAATTTTCATGTATTAAAAAAATTCTGGTACATGAACTGCAGATAAATACAGATTTACGATCTACTGAGGGAAATAGATAAACATGTATGTTTTGATCTTGTAATTTAGCTCACAGGTAAATTTAATGACTGTCATGACAAAAGAAAATGCTTTGTAAATCTTATTTTTAAACTTAGAGAGGGTATTTGCCCCAAACTGACACTGTTAATAGCCCGTTCCTAACAGTACATCTGGCTTCTGACAGCAGCTACCTAATAACAGGTGAGACCCAGAACAAGAAGTGTGATTAGCCAATAGCACTAAGCAATAGAGCAAAGAGGCAGCATAAAGTAATTCAGACCACAGGGAATGCTGGATTTTAATAAAAAAAAGTCTTCCATAAACAGGGAAAAAGTGGAAGAAAGAGCTGAGTATAGATGATAAGATGGAAAGTTAAAAAAACCCCAAGAAATAAGAAGGAACTTCTTCACTAAGATTAAAGGCCAACTGACAAGGCATGGGACTTCACTGCAAGTAGAATATGAAATGCTGGAGCAGCTGAATAGCTGCTTGTTGGCAGATGCAGACCATCATGATACTTTTCTGCAACTCAGAATCAAACAGAAGAGGAAGAACTGCACATGTGGCACATGCACACTACCAAGATGTGAATGGTGGCATCCATGTGGATCTCAAGCCCTTTGAAGATTCTCTCATTAAAGAAATTACTTGTATTGTTATATTTACAATGTGCAATTCTGAAGAAAAACAGCTCCAGCTTTTAAACAACAGTTCTAGGTCTCATGTAGACTATTGCATGTGGTTACTAATGAACCATCCCCTTTACTTATTGCACTGGGTACTTCTTCTTATAGCCTTTATTTCTTGACCCTGATTGTTCTTCCTCTTCTCTGTGCCCTGTTTTACCTGCTTTTCCTCTTGCAGGTTTTATCAGACAGTTTCCAACAAGGAAAGTCAGGGGTCCTCTTCCTGTACTCTGTTAGAGGCCATGAAAGGACTCAGAGTGAGTCACGCCAGGGATATTCATTTGTGATGTCAGCTCATTTTAAAGTATTTCCCAGGCTACTATTCACTGCAAAAAGATGTTTGTGATCTAGTGGCCCAGTAACAATGCTAGGCACACAAACTGCCACACAAGACCAGCTACCTGGTGGACATTGACAAGTTCGTAGGATTTTTATGGAAAATATCTTTAAAGCAGAATTTTTCTCTGAGCTGTCTTCTACTCTGACACACACCATGCCAAGTCAGGCTCAGCAGCTGGAAACCACAGGTTCCAAAGCATCTATCAGAAATAAGAGCTCTTGTCTATGGTTTATCTGTCTCTGGGATCCATCTCATGCTTCAGTTTGTTTAACTGGCATGAGTTTAAGGGTCCTTCCTTCCTCAGTCCATGGCCAAATTAATCACCAAATTAATAACACAATAATACAAAGAATGGCTCTTCTAACTTTACCAAAGAATATTCTTCCTCTGCTCAGAGAAATTCTTCAGCAGGAATGAAAGATCTAACTCTGCACTTCTCAAATAGGTCCCCTATTGCTTTGGGAAAGGGAAAGCAAACAGAAGTGTTGACCAATTAATTACAGGCTACTTAGTTGAAGTCATGTCCACAGAGGGAATATATCTGCATTTTTAAAAAAAGTAACTTATTAACCATTTTGGACAAGTGTAGGTAAGATACAATCTATTGAAGCAATTTTATAAAGCACATAAAGATCTAAATCCCACTTTGAAGAGAGATTTACGGCTTTACATTTTATCCCCACTGGCAGCATGACCGGAAATGAAACTTCCATTGATTGGCTTCAGTGAGAGTTAAAAATAAACAGACTGAAATCCCCTGGCTGTCCAAGAGCAAAACTGAGCTGCTACTGCTCCAGAGAACAAATGTTTAACTTTGGGTTATCTTTTGCACCTGTACACTGGCAATTTTTCCAAATTGGATGAACAATTTCATGGTACTGCTGTGACAGTTTAAATTTGTGTGGAAAATTAACCTTCATCCATGGTGTGTTTGAAAAGCTGGCAGCAAAAAGCAATCCCAGATTGGGAAAATGGAAAAAATGATCCTCAGGTTACTATGGATTGGGAAAGTGGAAAAAGCAGTCCTCAGATTATTGCAGGGGAGCCACCTTACTGCCATGCTAAAACCTCCTACAGACGCCTCCAGAAACTGAGGGGAGAGAGGTATTGGAAGAACACTTAGAGGAGGGAGATCCATATTCCCAAGAGACTCTGCTGTGACTAATGTACACAGCTGGATTCTCAGGTCCTTTGGAGCATAAGAGTGTCACATCTTCCCCCCTCCTGGCGTCCAGGCCATTCCCCTGCCCAGCATCAGCTGGTCCCCCCCACGTCTTAACACAGTCTGTGGATGGAGCCAAGTCAGGCACATTCATGTGGTGTCAAACTTCGATCAAAGGTCACAGAAGGAGGATCTCTCACCTAAAGGGCAGCAGGAATATCCCATTCATAGCCTGCAGTGGGAGGAGGCATGTTTGTTCCAGATGGCACACTTGCAAAAAGGATGGCTTAAACCACTTATACTGAGTGACAAAAATCAGATTATCTGGTAGCTGATAACAGGTTAGTTACAGATCAGATCTATGAGCATTATTTATAAGAACCAGTTTGACCAAGGGAACTAACTGGAAATTTCTGGGCTGGGAACAACAGAGCAGATGGGTAGCATGAAGCAATTCACACTACAGGGAACGCTGGATTTTAAGAAAAATCCTTCTATAAACAAGAAAGCTTGTTTCAACTCGGGGGGCCTCATCCTAAGTACGGACCTGGAGCCAGTCCAGAGAAGAATCAAAAAAACGGAGAAAAGAAGGCTCTAGGGAGACCTTATAGCACCCTCCAGTATCTAAAGGGGGTCTACAAGAAAGCTGGAGTGGGACTTTTCACAAGAGCATGTAGTGATAGGACAAAGCGGAACGGCTTTAAACTGAGAGTAGGTGTAAATTAGGTATTAGGAAGAAATTCTTTACTGTGAGGACAGTGAGACACTGGAACAGGTTGCCCAGAGAAGATGGGGATGGCCCATTCCCCGAAGTGTTCAAGGCCAGGTTGGATGAGGCTCTGAGCAGCCTGGTCTAGTGGAGGTGTCCCTGCCCATGGCAGGGGGGTTGGAACCAAATGATCTTGAAGGTCCCTTCCAACCCAAACCATTCTGTGATTCTATGATTCCATAATATTTAAAAGTTTTACTCTAAACTGTAGCAATTATACCCAGTCTCATATTCAAGCTTAGATTTTTACTCCAATTTGTACAAATTCTTTTAGCTAATGCTGATGACAAGTATATATCAAAAAACATCCCTGAAGCTGAGAATGCAGGTATGACCTGCAGCTCTGTTGGAATTCAGGTAGCAGGTTTGATTCTAAAAATGACGCATTTATTTCAAAGAGGGCAGAGATTGACTCATATTTTTTAAGAAACTTGTGCCTGATGATTTAAAGGCATATTGGTATGAAGAAGCCCTGCTGAAAGAAGTTTACCAGCATTCATAAAAATGAAAACTCATAATTCTAGTACAAAAGTACACTTGAATGTTGGGAGAATATTATACAATTCAACAGACTGTAGTGACCTATCACAGCATTTCAAAATTTTGTAAGGTTTCCTCAAGAGTTCTAAACTCTCACAGGTCCTCAGTATTTAACTTTCGAAGCCCTATTCTTCCATGCTTCATTTTGAAACCATTTTTAACCAACAGAGTTGAGCCTACTTTTTTTACAGTCATGTGGAAGCGGTTTTGTTTATGCTCCACGATGTAGACATACAAAAAAGATAATCTTTTTAAGTCTGTGATTTTAGGGAGTGAAGGAAGGGGAGAACTATCTTCTGACTCACAGTGGAGAATGATGGGGATTTAACCCCACATACTCTCATTCCTTCTGAAGCTCAGCAAAGAGTAGAAGAAAGAAAGAGGCTGCTCAGGAGCACATCAGCTCCTCCATCACATCACTGAGTGCACTGTGCTGGTGGGTGCCCATGGAGCTTGTCAGGGAAGGATGTGAAAGAGATGGATATGGACTGTGTCACCTAAGGGTGAAGGCACTCATCCTGACTAGAAAGAAGCAGTCAGACATGGGTTTAAATGAAGTTTGCCTCCACCTCAAATAAATAATTCAAAACCCAGGCTGTTAATGACTCTCCTCTTGCCTTTCTGTCTGGGCCTGAGGAAATCTTCCCCAGCAGCATTGCTCCTGAGCCTTTCTGTACTCACAAACAGGAATTTTTGAGTGATTTCTTTTGGTTAGCTGATAAATTCCCAAACAGCTCTTTCTCATTTAATGTTATCTTATTGAACTTCCTCAGAAAGATGCATCATACCTGGCAAGAACAGATTAACACCTTAGAATACCTTATTAAAATCAAAGAAGTGTAAATACTGGGGAAGGAAGAAGAGTCCAATGGTCAGAGCCCTAGCTAGGAATGCACAACCTGTCTCAAAACTTGCTTCTGCTTTAGATGTCTTGTAAGATCAAGATAAGCAAAGTTAAATTAAAGGCTCAGTCTAACAATGCCATCTGTGAATGGGACAAAAGGACTTCCTTTTCACATAGAAACATTTGGTAATTACTAAATACAAAAGTACTGAGAAGAGATTTGGTAGCCAGGCATCTCTAAAACACAGTCTTTCGTTTTATGAAGACAGCAGTGAAGCAGGTGGTTTCAATGTAACTTTTAAAAAGTAAGTTTAGCTTCCCAGATAATCCAGCTGCCACGCTCCCACTACCGAGCCTGCTGGCTCAGTGGGTTGTAGAGGTAATGTTTGAACCTGAGTTACAACTACCTACAAGCTGAACAAAAGAGCTATCAAAATTATTTCACATAAAACTCCTCGTTTTACTCAAAGTAGATTCCAGTAAAGAAAACAGTAATACTTCTTAGCTTTCAATAAATCCATGTTTTTATACTTAAATGTCCTGGTTGCCAGCTGTGATCGTGGTCTGTAAAACTTATGTTTTTCTTGAAGCTTCAAGTATAGAAGACAAATAACTGTGCAAGAGTTACATCTTTCATGTAAAAGTAGTGATGGTTTTCTAAGCCCTTGCAGCCGCATGGGAATCGCTCATTCCAAGGGATTACAGCTGACAGTCTAATACCTCAGTGTGTGGAGACCACCCACAATTAGTAAAACCTGAGGAAGGCAATCCTATGATTTTACCCAGATGATCCAAAGGACCAAGTTCATGCTGCTCTCTTTCTGTTACATAAATGGTGTAAAGACCCTTGTTACATAAGCCAGTGGGTCGCCCCAGGGGCTGATCTGGTACAGAGCCCTCAGTGTGTAGCTTGGGTGGAACTGAGCAGCTCCATGGCAATACCACTGCAAACAGAACTGGCTCTTTGTTCCAGAGACCCTTTCTTCCTGTATTCTTTCAGTGCCTTCTGCAAAAAGCAAGACATTGCTTAGCAATCACGCCCTGCACATGTGCATGTAAACACTAAACTACTATAAAGTGAACTGATGCCTTCCATTCTTTGAGGTTAAAATATGTTTATTAATTTTGTTCATGTCAATCTTTGTTTCATTCGGTCTCCTTACCATACAAACCCAATCATGCACCGTGAAACAAATCAGTGAACTTTTGTTGCCTTTTAGCTCCTCTCTGTGAGTCTGTAAAGCACTTTAGGACAGATGTTGAGTGTGCTAAATCATAGTTCCTATAGATAAATCCAAATTTCACTGCAGGTGTAGACCATGTCATCCTTGAGTCCTAATCGGTCCCTCCACTGTCCAGATCATCACACGGCTGGAGAGCTCATAACTAGGGGTCATTCCTGGGGCCACAAGATAAACTGTACTTTGTGATAACACAGATTCTTTAACAGATTATATGCATAAATAAAACCAGCATTTTAGCAATAGATGTTATTTGCAACCATTGCATGCCAGTCCATTGAGTTCCAAGTCCAAACATCACCAACAGATGAAGACTCTCAAAGGAATTAAGGTGGTTAACTAAAGAGTCAGAAATATAAAATAAAGCCTTTAAATGCATAATATTACACAGATGCTTGCCATCTAGCATCCTTACCGCAGTGTCGTTGGTGGTAATGTACACCAACACATCTGAGTTGTTCCTGCCATTAATGTATCGATAACAGTTCCACACGCAGCTTATCAAGTAACCCTGCAAAGAAAAGGGATTTATTATTCTGGGCAGAAAATAAACCACAGACTTTTTCTGTTAGAGCATTTCCATTCTCTATAAATACAAATATCAGCATGATAGAAGCACAGGACAGTCACTTCCCTGGTTGCAGTGACTATGAGAATGTCTGGGGGCTCTGTGAGTAATCCAACACTGTTCCTCATACTGACAGAATTGGGGTTCTTTAGAATTGAGAAGAGAAGGTTCTGGGGAGACCTTACTGTGGCTTTCAATATATAAAGGGGGCTTATTAAATCAGTGTATTCCATATGACTGGAATGGTCTTGCTTTTCTTGCCTGACTAGAGAAAACTGCCAAACTGAAAGTTTTTATTGACATCTGAAGTTATTTCTGACCTTTTAAACATTGTTAAAAATACTTTTTTTTTCCTCCTAGTGTAAAACAAAAAACCCTGTAATAGCAGCAATAAACCTTCTGCAAGATTATAATCTTCACTGCTTTTGTTCTTGGAGCTTGGGTAGTGCTGCTGCCTGTCAAACAACTAGCTGTCTCCACTTTTTTAACTGGTTGGCCAAAATACGCACAGCCACCATCTCCTTCACGAGCAGGAGAGATGCTAGTTTGGGCAGCAAAGATGAGCAATGGAAGGAAGAAAAGAGGCAGGAAGATGTGGAGGAGCTGGAGTCAGATCTGCACGATGTCAGTAAGACAGCTGGCAAGACTACAGCAGTTCTCTCAGGAGCTTTCTGCTTCCCACTGTTGGAGGTTAGGGCTTTTCCTTTCGTTTTCTTTCAAACCAAGACACCCATGTAATCACACATGATGGTGATGAGGAGAACTTTGTGTTTTGATAGTGCCCAACTTTTATTTTTACTTAGTAGGTCTGCACAGCAATTCTTCCCCAAACCTAACACATGCAGATTAAACTGCCAGCACTGAATTTGCATGTGTGTCTCACTGAGTGAGTCATGCTTTTGTGACTCACTTGCACTGATGGCCTTCCAAAAGCCTCTTATCCCTTTGAGCTGCCCTGTGCTTCCTCTGTCTCCAGAGCTGACACACAGGAGCTCTGTTTTTCAGGATGCCACGTGACTCACTGATGGCTCACTTGCAGATCAGGAAGGTTTTTTTTCCACCACGGCTGAGCCGGCTAAAATCTGGTATATTTGCTTCCTCTTTCTTCACAGCACCTTACAGACCCTGGACTGACTTGGGGGTGTTGCAGACTTTGACAACACTTTTGGCCATCAAATGGAGAGAGCAAAAGTCTTCTGGAGTGCGCTAAGTCCCAAGGGAAGATTAGACAGCTTCTACAGACCAAGCTGTGGGCTGTGCAAACCTGCCCAGGCTACTGAAACAACTAATGGCACATATGTGGAGAACTGCATCTTTTCCAGAGTTAAGTAAAATGTCACTATTAATTTTAAGTGGTAATAAGTAGTTCAGTAGCTTTTAATGCTCAGATACTATGGCCTGCAAAAGGCGTAAGAGCCAACGAAGAACAGAGAGTGAATACAGTACACTTCTGTGGGGACACAGCCTTTCTTTATAAGAAACTCTTTACATCAAGCCTACCTATTTGCAAAACTATTTCTATACTCCTCTCAAAATCCAAAGCGAGGGAAGCCCTGTTTTGGATAATACAATCCTATCTGGGAGAAGCTAGTGGGAGATTTATTTTTGAATGCTCCCATTCCATGTAGTGAATAAACCACACTTAACCCCACAATGAACCCCTACAGCTCTCTCAGCTCTGAACCCTAGCTCTAATCAGCCCTGCTCCTGCATGCACGGGCTGTTTCTCAGTCGGTGAGGTCTGTTCCTTGAGTTAAGGAGGTCATCAGCCAGCACACACCAAGGAATTGGCCCCGAGACACTGACCCACATAGGGCAGAGAGTGGCAGCAGCTCAGAGCACATCCTTGTCCAAGTGCTTTGGACATGTGCTTCTGGCCTGCAAATCATGAGTCACAGAAACTTGTTTTTCCTCAACCTGTAACTTTATTTAAGCTTCTTCCTAATAATTATTTTCTACCAATACTGCTGCACCATTAAATGGGGTTCCTGACTCAGTTACCAATTTTATTTCCTGAAAGACTTGGCTGGTTTCAAATACTGCTTTAAATGTGTGGCTGGACACACAGTATATAAATATATTGATTTTTATCTCAGGAGACTAATGTTCACATTTGAAATTGGCCCTGCATAAAAGGCCTGAACTCCCTCGACCTAACCCCCCCTTAGTGGATCTCCTGTGTACCACAGCATAGACTGGTGACAGACACCTTTTGGGGGAGGCAGCCCCAAGCAACCACCACGGCAATGGACAGGTGTGTAAGAAGGCTGAATGTAGAAACAGGCACTGTGCCTACTTCTAACCAGCTTTCAGTCTTCCTCTTTGGATGGCAGGAAATTACTTGAGACCCTAAGGATCTGAAACCCACAAAACCTTGTCACTTTGCCTCTTGCTGATGCAGTTGCAGATGCAGTCGTTAAGCTGCATAACAACAGTAATGAACTGTGCTCATCAGACACACTCGACCAGATGACTGACCAGTATGTTTGTGGAAAATAGACCTTGTCTTATCATGCTGCTTCTTGTAACACAGTGAAGGAAAGTCTGTGCTGATCTGGGTTGCAGCAGCCCTCTGGGTAATCCCTCGCTGGCAGCAAGTGCAGGGTGAGTGCCACAGACCCAACAGAGCCCCTTCGGGTTAGTAGCTGCTTGCACTGAATCCCATTTGACTCCCCACCTGCTTTGAATTTTCTATTTACAGAGCTGGGATGGGCTTCAGTAACTGGTGAAAATGACATAAAGATTTCTACACAAACTGAAATTTATATGAAGATTTCAGAGGGATGGTTGACCACATGTATTTCCCATGTTGGTGTTACAGAAAGAGAAACAATGGGTTGCTGTGCTGATAAAATCTGCAATTAAATCCATCTTCTCAGCACACTAGAGCATGTATCTTGTGAGTATAAAAAGGCTGTACAAGAACAACTGCTTAGAACTGAAAGAAATGTTGTGATTGGAAAGAATTAAGAATATCACACCAAACCACTGGTCTGCAGCACTTTATATGGCACCTTACAGTGGCCAGGACATCACCTGTTGGCTCACAGTCACACACTGAGGTACGCAATTTAAAGCAATTGACCCTTGCTTTAGAGATGCTTCTCTCATAAGTATCATCATCAGCGCTGGGACTTGTTAGGACAAGGCTTTTGTGGAACAGGTGGCAACCTCATGGCTATGTGTTGGCCATTTCTGGGAGTGGGGATGAGAGCTTGGCTGTTGGGGCTGTGTTCATGGTCCCAACTGCTGCTCCATCAGCCCTGCAGGAAGGTAGCAGACACTGGGTGATGTGTTGCAGGTCAGGGCTCCCCCTGCCAGGAAGCATCCCCTTGGGCTGAGGTACCTAACCTCTCAGGGCACCAGGACATGCAGAGTGGTCTCATCTCTAAGCTCAACACCTTGTACATGCAGTTTATAGGCCTATTTGGAAAACAGTGCTAATGTTCAGTTTGCTGTCTCACTGAACTGGAATACCTTTTGGCTGCCCTGCTGGCAGCTACCTTTTCCTACCTACTTTTCAGAAAGAGAAAGGCCAGGGAAGAGGCCATACTCTGAAGCTGCAAAGTGCTTGGGGAAGCCTGGGGAAAAGGTTTAATCTGGTTGTGTTTGTGCTCATCTGAGCTCACTTGGGCCTAAGGAGCTTCCCCATGATGGGGAGGTTAAAGCCTCAACTGCTCTGTCTCAGAAGCTGGGGCTGGCTGTAGGAAACCAAGCCCCTCTTCTCCAAACCAGCTGCAGAGGACATGATTCAAAAGCCACTGTGTTGGCTATATGCAATTTGCAGTCCTGTGTACATGTATAGATTTGTGCTGATGGATGTCCTTCCTCAGCCAGATAGGAAACATCTATGTTTCATGGTATGCAACTCCAGTTCAGTTTCTAGACAAAGACAGTGAATGGAATAACACATTTTACTCTGAAAAGTGTTCTGTGTGAAACCACCTGAAATTCCTATTAGGTGCTTCAGATCCAAGTAAGTCATAAGGACTAAAAAACAAGCGTTTGTGTGTGGTTAGCTGGCTCGCTTCCTTACCACCCTTCTCTTGTCTCCCCTTTTCACAAACCAATGACTGCAAAACACAAACCCAACATCTAATACAGCATAATCTTGCTTTCTGCTCAGTAGTGTTTTCCTATGCATGTAGCTTCACCCAAAACAAAAGTGCCATAATACCAAATATTTCTGAGGAATTAGGTGATTCTGTTTCATATTTCCCACCAGCTGAATGCAACTTTTCCTACTGTAGCTGTTCCTAGGTCACAATGTTTTGGTTCCTCTCCCTATTTCTAGTTGAACTCCAGAGGCAGAGGAAGCACAGACACATATTTTTCTACACAGTACCTTTCCAGTTTCAGTATGCAAATGTGGTACCATCTGTTAAGTCTATCAGAGATAAAATGTGATGCATCTGTGTGTGTTCAGCTTTCATTTGATGGAGCAGATTCTGTAAATCTGCATAGCAGCTCTTCTGGAAACATAAGAAATTAAAATGAAAATGCTAACTGGAATTTAAGCGTGTGTTTCTGTGTGAGTCACATTTTTGTGACTCATTTATATGATAATATACTGCTATAATGAGCATTATATGAGCCACATATACTCTTGGAAAAAACGTGTGTTACCACTTTAAAACATTTAAAATAAGTCTTTCACACTATTAATTTCTTAGGTTTCTTGTCTCTGTAGTAATCATTTCTGCCATTCCAATTTTAGTTGCCTTTTTTTTTAATATAAGCTTGAAGCTTCCTCGACATACTTAGTCAATGAAACACGAGACTCACGTGGGGTAAAAACAAGCTGTTGGCTGCATCAGAGAAATATTTTAGAACACAT
The DNA here is from genome assembly GCA_013398015.1 of Oreocharis arfaki. Classification (NCBI taxonomy): domain Eukaryota; kingdom Metazoa; phylum Chordata; class Aves; order Passeriformes; family Paramythiidae; genus Oreocharis; species Oreocharis arfaki. The sequence goes on along the minus strand of VZRR01010839.1, from coordinate 46,097 downwards.
TTCTTGTGGAACCTGAAAAATCTATGTATTTATTAAATTCACACGTATTTCTTAGAAGTGCAAATAAAATCAACAGTATGGTTGTGAGCATATAAAGCCAGAAGGCTAAATTGTATTGCTGTATCACAAAAGAAAAGTGAACACAGCTTCCAACAGCACCTTAATACACCCCATCTGTTGGGTTTCTTTCCCCAGTTTTGAAGTAGCTTCAATAACCTAATCTACCTCTTTTGCCACAGTAACATTCCCTGTATATGTTGTCAAATGTGGTGTCTGGAAGCAACATCTTCGGTGTCACTGTGACTCTTTGGGACTTCTCTAATCTAATGCAAAATTGCTCTGCAAAGAGAGCAAGACTAATCTGAAATAAAGTCCCACAAAAGAAATACAAAACCAGCAGCATTGTGCTGTGAGAAACTTGCAGAAGGGTGCAAGAAGAGGGCAAACGTACCAGCATACTTTACAAGAGGTCCACTTCTCAGGGCACCAGTTGGAGCCACAGGCTGTTGTTTTTCCTACACTGATTTGTCTGATCTTTTTCTGAGCTCTTTTTGAACTTCTGACCCACAGCAGGTGGGGGCTGCCCTCACTGGACAATCAACCTGGATGTGGTGGTTTCACATGAGTCCTTTCTGGCTGCTCTGGGTGATGCTACATCTCCCCTTTGCCTGGTACCTGCCACCTCCAGCCCTCTCACCCACTAGGTTTTCATAACAGCAAATAAATTCTCATTCCCTGTGTCTTTCTGCTGCCTGGTCTGACAGTTCTTTATGTCATTCCTCCCAGGAGGGAATGATTGGATTTATTTACCTGCTCTACAAAATTCTTTCTGAGACAGGACACCAGAAGGGAAGTCATGCTTCCAGAGGTGGTGGGCATCAAAACTGGCTAAGAAATTATACAATTTATATTTTTGGGTTTTCTGTTCCTTTCTTAATATTTTTAGCATTTGATTTACTTGTTTGACCAGAAATGAGCTAAGCTAATATTTTCACAGGTCTGTCTGTTGCAGCTACAAGACCCCTTTTACAGGTGGTCATGCTTACTTCAGAGTCCACCGCAGTGTTGGTGAAACAAGAGTGTGCTTCCTCTGTCCCACTTAGAATTTTTCACCACTGAGTTTATCTGCTGTTTCATTGTTCAGACACTCCATTCCATGAAATTTTCCTGCAAGGATTTCTTGGCTAATTGTTTTCCCTATTTTGAATAACATCGCAAAAAAACGTTGTTAGATTTCCTTCCTCTTCCCAGATCTCTTATGACTGCACCAAAATGCATGGCTTGCAGTGTTGGAAAGACTGATAATTTACCTTTATTCCCTATTCCCTACCTACAGTCTGTGAGATTCTCTTTTCTTTTCTTCCTACATATCTTAGGGTGCTTTTCAAAGCTTTTGATGAGAGATACTGCCAAACATGTTCTGAAAAAACAAGAAGTCTGTATCAGCAGGCTCTCCCTTGTCCACTAGATGATCCTCTGCTTCAAAGGATTCATAAGTCATAAGTCTCCTACAAGCACCACACTTCCCCATTGTGGGCTATATGTTCTCGTGTTTGTCTATGAGATTTTTCACATTTTTTTCATTATGTCTATAACCCTGTTTTGTATAGGTATCAGGCTGCTGGGGGTGTAGTTACCCAGACCTCTTCTAAAGACAGACTTCCCAGCAAGGGACATTCCACCCATGAGCAGAAGTAGACTTTATGCACAATAATGCACTTACCTTAAAAGCCAAAATGATACCTATGAAAAGGAGGATAATCACAACCAGACACGTAGGGTTCACAGACATAATCTCTTCCTTGTAGGGAAAATTGTTGGGCTGCATAAACAAAAACAAGCAACACACTGTGAGTCAATCTCACAAGTCACTGAAGAACCACTCAACTAGTGCATTCAATAATTAACAGCTTACAAAGCTTTCTGTGATCTACCAAATTGGGAGCTCTCCCCACCAACAACCAGTTTCAGTAAGTGTGGCTACAGCAGGCATTGTGAAGACTCAGCTGCCAAAGGTTCCCCAGAGGGCTGAGGGATTTGCTTTTTGCTTCAGATGTGGTGTGGGCTCTCTTTTCCTCAGTGCACACTGCGTTTGTATCTGACACAAAAAAGGCCTGAGAGCTTTGCAGCAGGAAATCTTCCACCATGGGAAATGGCAAGCAAATCTTGTACTTACTGAGTAATCATTACACTGGCACTGGTTGCCAAAGAACAGCGGCAGCTCTTTCCAGAAAGTCAAAGCAGGAAAAACTGGGCAGCATAATCTTTTCACCTAAATATTTTATGACATTTCAAAATACATTGAGTCTCTATTCTACTCCATCTTATTTCAGCTAAATTTAGACTACTTCTCTAGGAGCACTTGTTAGTTCTGCTGTCTAAGTGCGTGTCCCATGGAGTCATGGGTCCTACAGGAGAGCTGTGTCATGATTTCAAGTTGAAATGTGCCCCAGGCCCTTCTGTTACTGCATACATGAAATAGAGGTGACAAAATCAGTCTTCCTGCTTAGCACAGGTTCTAGTGATTTACAGTTGTGAAACACTGTAGGATCACTGACTGAAAAACAGCCTCTAAAAATGTTACTGTATTTTTTATTGCTTAAAAACTCCACGCCCTTTAAAATGAATGTTCCAAATAGTTCTAAAATACTGCAAGACACAAGTTCCTGTTTCAGTTAGAATAAACCATTGTTCATAGACAGAGCTGTTCTCCACAAAAGATAGCTCCACTGCAACAGTAGCTCATTATATCTGAATGCAAGAGTTCCTTCCACACAACTCCCTTTTCCCTTACAGGTCTAATTACTTAACCAGGCCAGCTCTGCATCCTTGTCAGGACAATTAACTAGACCAAGCTATAACTGTATTCTTGGCAATGATGGTGTAAATCCAGAGTAACCCCTTAATAACCCTTATTCCAGCACTCAGCCCAGTGCATCAGGAAATTATCTTTTTTTTGGACAGCTGCTACTGAGAATAGCTCTTTATTTAGCGCTTCCATGAACTGTTCAGAGTGGTTAACATCAACAGCAGCTGTAACCATTTGCAGATAAATGTTACATAAGCACATTTTCCGCTTCTTGACAGCAATGTTTCTGTTCCTGTACTGAATTCCATGGCTGAAGTTTTTATCATGTTATCTTCTTTGTAGAGGTACAGCTTTTGTAGGGAACTAACTTGCTATAATTCCCTATGTTACTGCTTTTTTTTTCCACAGAAGGTTATTCTAAATACAGTGGATGCAGTTACCCAGAGACCAAGAAAGCAAGAGTATATGCCAAGAAACAATGCACTGAAAAATTAAACAAAAACCTTATATGCATAAAATTGAAGTATTAATGCCCCAACCTGCCCCCCTGCTTGCAGGAGGGAGACCAATAGTTAGAAAGTCCAGTCAGTCAGGGACAGTTACAGTAAAACTGTACCCAAATGATTTTTCAGTACTGATTTCCCGTTTTAAAAAAAAATGGTTTGTGAATGTAATAAAAAATTCCTATTAAGACTTTGGTTCTCCTACACACTGGTTTTTGGGAACCAGTAATGGGTCAAAGACTGGATGACTGCATGCTATTTTCTTGGCCATAATCTAATGGCCTGTTTCTAGACATCAGCTCAAAAGGGATTTGCATGGGGGCAAGAGGATGGCAGGAAAATGACCAAGAAAGTTCCCACTACCTTGAAAAGCAGGAACATCTGCTGGAGCCATGAACCCTGGTCAAGTCTGGTGCAGGATGTGCTGCTCAGCAGTGCCTGGCCTTCCCTTATATCAGCACCAGTGCTTCAGCACATAATTCAGCAAAGCCAGGAGAGCACATGAGGAACAAATACTGTGCTCTGTCCCCTTCAGGCCCAGCTTTCCGAGTCTGTCCTGAAGAGATGAGAGGTGTAAGCAGCCCCAGCAAGGCGGTGGGTGCTACACCCCTGCTGTGGTCACCTCCACCCACAGGTGCCTGGGAGATCTTGGTGCAGGGTGTGAAAACTGAAGTCAGTCCCTTCCAGAGCTTCCAGGGTTTCTGTGTGGGAGACAAAGCTTTCAAGGCTGTGATGGACAGCCCAGGAGCATTGGGTCAGCATGGAAGAAACCCCTTTGTCTTTTTTTGCTAACTGGGCTGGGCTGGCCTATGAGCAGTCTGATCTCCAGTCACAACTACAAACCCCTTCAGTGCTGTAGGAAAACGGATTTACAAAACCTGCAGCTTTTGGCAAAGAAGCAGGAAAGATTGTAGGAAGCATCTCAACTGGCTGCAGTCTCACTTGGTACATGGAACTGATGCCATCAGGCAGCCTTTGGGGTCCCATCCCATGGCTGCAACCATTCCCAAAATCTCATTAATTCCCACAGAAAACAGGTACCGAGAGTGATTTAGATTAATCAAACCAATGGCTTTCACTGACTGCAGTGATGAACTTAAAAGCTGATATGGATGCATGAGGTGGGACAAGAAATTCTGCCCCTGTGTTGGGAGCTTATGGGAAGACCAGTAGCTGAAATCCTGCTGCTGGGAAGGTTCCAGGCACCCGGCTCAGTGCTGCAACTTCTGGAAAAAGATCAGTGTCAAATGTTGTGCAAGGTTTGATGAAGCTGAGAATGAAAAACATCTGGGTGGGAAAAATCAAGCCTATCACTGGAAATACAGGAGTGATTTTGCAGCAGAACATGACGAAATTTTCTATACAAACAAAAGGTAGTTGTAACAGTGTTGCACTGCCATGCTAAAGTCATAATTAAAGTGTCATTTATAACCTTGCCACAGACAGGGAGAAGGTTGCATGCAAAATAACATGCCTGATACGCTTCTAATTTTAAAAAATTACTGCTTATTCATATCAAAGCCCTATTAAACACTTTAAAAGACTCTAAAACTTGCATGGAAAGTACATTTCTACTGCATTGGTATTGTACAAATGCACAAGAAGAATAAAATGACAAAGGCTAAAGCCGTTTCTCATTCTCTCAACCTGCTTGCATAACCTTTCATGTCTTCTGTCCCCTTGGACCACAAAAAATCCCTTTTAAAATACAGCGTGGATTGTCATTCCAAGTTACAATCCTCCAAGTATGAAAATCTTACAAAATTGAAAGAAAACAGCAATGTGTCTGTAGAATTTGTAAAGCTCTGCCATGAAGTTAGGGGTACTTCTTTGGAATTATAAAATGGCATTAAAAATGTCAGAAAGGATATTTCAGTTTTAAGCTTTAGTTTATAGGAAAAATTTCTTTAGGTTAATCTCTTCTATGTTCTCTAGGCGTTTCTCCATGGACTTAAAAGCATGACTGATGCCACCTGAATTGTTAGGCAGCAGCATTGCAGGCTGTCCCACAGTAAAGCTACTTAATATACTTTGAAATTTTGTTTAGATGAACTGTCACAGTCCTGTACTTTGATTTAAAAAGAGTTTGCATAACTCAGTTGCAGCCTGTTCTGCACCTCTGCTTCAATCCATTTCATATGCTGTTACCAGATGACAGAAGATGAAGTGTTTAATTTGAAGGCTTTAAAACACCCATATATCAGAGATTTAGTGGGGTTAATGGAAAGAAATGTGCTTTAGGTCAAACTGCTTTAGACCTCTGCTTAGACCAAGAACTAAAATGATTTTTTATTTTACACGTTGGATTTGCTGTATGCAAAAGTTTTTGCTTTTTAAATGACAATGATAATGACCAGCACATCCAGTGTAACTCTTAGAAACTTTGGTCACACGATCACCATGAAACTTACCAAATGCAAAATTGGTAACATTTACGTATTTCACATGACCCTTCATGTTAAGATGCTCTTACAATCTATGGCAATTAAGTAGCACACCTGTGTGCAGCTGGGTATCAAAAGGCAACAAGAAGTTTCCAAAGACACTGTTCCTAGGAAACAAGCAGCCAGTATAGACTGAAGTTACCAAACATCCTCCGAACACAATTGCAACATTTTCAGCTATGGCCCTGCCCAGCTTATTGATATGTACTCATCATCTTGCTAAAAGTACATGGAGAGTTTCACAGCAGCTGTAACTCATCACTGACAGACAGACTGAAATCTGGCAGATGTTCACCAAAGTAACTGTTTAAGGATCCCAGATACTACTGAAGGGAAGTAGAAATGGTTAAAGACACAGGGTTTTCATCACCCTAGAGCAAACAAAAAGTCCTTCTGAGACTGCTAAATGCGTTCCGTTACCTAACACACAGTTTCTTCCAGATTCAATTCAATAACGGATTTGAAGAACAATTGGTATTTTTCATTTACCTTATGGAGTTGTGCCCCCCAAAATATCATTCCCCAAATGCAAAGCAGTTTCAGAGGAACCAGGAAGAAGCACAATCCTGGTTTCCTGCCTACCCTGGCAGACCACTGCAAAGGGGGTGAGGGCAAGACAACTCTAGGACCTATTTGCAAACCATCGGGAGGGATCACACCCAAATGGCACTGCAGGTATGGTGTAATAGATTGCATTTAGTTTCATCTTGCCCCATGTCTGAGTATCTGATAATAGTGGATGTGCCCTTCACATCTCCCCTTTATTTTTGCCCACTCAGACAGAGCGTATTTACTCTGAACCAAATGTAACAACCTTATGCCAACTGATGTAGCCCTTCCAGGTAAAGGTACTAGGGGTTCCAGTTGAGCCATTTGTGCTTGGGACAACAGCTAAGACATGGGAGGCATAATCAGCTTCAAAGCAAATGCAGAACAGCTCCAAAACCTTGTTAAACAGGTGACATTAACTGTTCAAAATTCATCACAGCTCTTGGTAGTTTTTCCCCATCACTAATCTCCAATACGAATGACAAAACACAAACTAATCCTGATTTCTAAATGAACTTAACTTGGACTAGGCTTCCAGCTGCTCATTAGCATTATGCCTCACATCTAATTTAAACAGCCTGTTAATACCTCATTATTTTGCATGTGAAACCTCTAATGGTGCTACCTCTTGGTCTTCTTCCTCGTAAATGAAGCAGGAAAAGCTGATTGTCTCTCATCATACTACAATATATCCAGGTTTTATATAGCTTTTTTTGAGGAACTTTTCTGCATGTTCTGACTTTTAAGCATTGTTTTTAACAAACAGATTCCATAAATAAATGGGGAAAATCCACGTTACCAACAGAGAAGGGAAGTCTCCTCTCCATTACTATTAATTGCTCTTTTTTCTGTCCACAAATCCCAAGAGCAATTTTTGCAAACAGCAAAACAACCCAGGGACTCTACTTTTGGCACTTAAATCCCTAGGCTGCTTACAGGGTCACTGCATCTCAGGCACAGTTGTCAAGCTGTATGTTCATCTGTATTGCTCAGGCTTTCACATTTTTTTGCATTTATCTCTGTAGCACACATTAGTGGCTGAACTCAAGTTCTCAGGCAGTCTAGTTCAGTGTCAGCCACAGGTTCTATTAGAAGTGAATTCGCTGGGAAAAGTCAGAAGTACTGTCACTGGGAAATGCAGAGATGTGCTCACTCTGGGCAAGGTAGGGTAGGGTCTTCCAGAGGATGACCCAGAACAGCCAGATTATACTCCTGCTTACAATCTCCCACCAAAGAACTCAATCCCTCTAGACAATGAGCCTGGAGAAGCTCTCCCAAGGCTGACATTAGCTTTTGTGAAGTGCCTCTTGGGTTCTGAGATTATTAATGGAAGTCAGGATGAGCATGAAATCTACTGCCGATTCCTGGAGACCTTCCTCTACCCAAAATAGAAACTCGCTGGCAGATGGTCAGCTTGACTACAACCCTTTGCAGCCTGCCAGCTAACCTCTCCTAATCCATGTGATACATCCTGTATTGATCTAGTGCTTTATTGTTGCTCTGAGCATCATGCTGCGAAGTCAAACATCTCATGAAAGTCCATTATGTCCCTGCCATTGTTATTGACGAAGTCAGTAATCTTGTCAGTGAAGGAAAATGAGTTTGCCTGCAGGACTGATTTCCCATGAAACTGTGCTGGCAGTCATTAATCATTTTTCTCTGGTCTAATCCTTTATCAATGGACTGTCCTCTCAGCCCCAACCCTTCTGTTATCATTCTGCTTGGTAGCAATGTCAGGCTAATCAGCCTATAATTATCCTGGAAATCCCTCTTGCCCTTTTGAGCACTGACAGTTTAGTGCTCCTGAACTCCTGTGGCATTTCATTACCAGTCCAGAATATGATTTACAGCAGCAAGACAAGGATGTGTGTAACCAAAGATTCTAACAGTCCAGAGCAGCAGCACAGATCACAGATCTCTTCCAAGGCCTGATCCTTCTATTTCTGCTACAGAAGGGCCTATTATTATTTCATCTGCAAGGAAATACATGGGTGTTTTAGCACACATTTCGAGATGAACAGCTGCTCTTTGCCCTTTTAGTGAGTCAGCTCCAAATGCAGCACCAGATTTTCAGCAGAAGAGCAGAAGCTTTTAAGTGCACATTTCCCAGCCTGCTTTTGTCCCTGTCATGTTCTTGTACAGTGACCAAGACTGAGTTACGACTCACGCTCTGGGAATCGGGGGGGTTCCTGCAGCCACACAGATGCTTGTGCTGCCACAAGAGCAGGGCTGGCACTGATGCAGCATCAAGGGTCTGTAGGCAAAGGACAGGCAGGACGGCTCCAGCAGTGGGAGTGCCAGCTTTAGCACTCACCAAACCATGGCTGTAATTTGCTCTTTTCCACTCGTATCTCTGAAAACCTTTTGATTTATTACTCTACTTCTCTTCCAGTGCACCATCAGCTGTGAATGCAGGTGGGTGTTAAATAAGATGAAGGGTAACAGGCTCCTGATGCATCCCAGCTCTCACTGGCATGACACATTGCCTCTTCCTGCAAATTTGTGCAGCTACTTATCTGCCTGCTGTTTCTCATTACCTGTTATTTATACCAGCCAGCTTTCCATCCACACAACAAAGTTCACAGCCAAGCTAATCTGTATTCAGGTTCTCAAGACAGATTTTCAGAGGCATTTGCCAGAGCTCAGCCACTCCACATGAACCCTGCTGGACATGGGACATGGTCCTGTGATGAGACAGAGGCTGGAGGGCTCTTGTCTTTACTGTAGGGGGGTGTGATCATATCTTGTACACTTATGCAATACTGGCCGTAGATGTTTGGCCAAAGCAGAACAAGAAGGGAGCCTCTAAATGTCCCTAGGACAGAATCCAAAATATTTTCTAGCAAAACCAAAGCTACAGTCAATCAAACTCCTGCCTAATGAAATGTGTTATAGCTACCGAATAAATTAAAATGAGCAACGAAATATCCTTGAAATAGCACCAAAAATCAGCCACTGATACGAACACAGTAACTTGGAATGTAAAAGCAATTATTTATCATCTATGTCTTGCAATATGAGTCTCACTGTAAATGAATGGTGCTGAGAGCCTTCATGTCATTGCAAAACTTCAGAGCTTTTCACAAATATTATATTAAGTTAGTAATGTAGCCTTGCAAGAGTGTTGAATTCAGACTGGCAAGGACTGAGAGAACTTCTCCAGGACTGTATGAGAAGGATACCACTGGCTAGGAATACAGGACAAAACCTGCACCTTACAGAGGTTTTTTTTTTTGCCCAAAGCCCCCAAAGGCTTGTGAACATCAAGTGATTTACCAGCTGATGGAGGTAGTCCTGAATTGTGCTGGGATAGACGAGTACACTGATGGCAACCAACGTGTTGAGAGCAAAGTCAAAGATCTGGTAACAGAAGAAAGGGATGATCCAAGCCGCATGTTGCTAAAAAGGAAATAAATTAGAAACTCATCAGCCATAATTTAAAATAGAGACATATATGTCTTTCTACAGCAATCTAAGGAATATTTGACATTATGCAGTATTAAATCAGCTAAAAGAAATATGACATTCAGCCAAAGGGTTGGCCAAGGCAGTTTGGCTGCTGAACTGCAGAAATATGTGCAGTGCAACTCTCACAACTTGTTACATTAGGACATTTAGAAACCACATGATACTTTTCCTTTCTAATTAATAGGATTAATACTGGGACAAACCACAGGCTTGGGAGGTGAATGGGAAAAAATTCCTTTAATTTTGACAGGTACAAGATTCAGTTCTCTGAATTCACCATTTGCCCAGAGCTTACTCATATTTGAAACTGCAGACAATCAACACAACGGGGCAGTCCTGCTGCCTGCAGCAGGGGTCCTGGGGTACCACTGATCTAAGCAATCAGCTCTGCTGCCTCTCCAACTTCTCTTTTTTTCCCTCTCTCAACTTTCAGCTAAACAAGTAAAGAAGCAATTGTTAGAAAACAGTTTTCTTAATTTTCTATGGAGTTATGTAGTTCACTTTATTCCTGTCTTCACTGAATATAATGAATTACCTTATAGGCGCCATATGTAGCCATTGCACAGATCAGAATCATAAGGAGAGAAATTGCGGTGGCAATGCACATATCTGGAAAAGAGACACATCAATGATTGCAGATAAATTCACAGCTTGGTTCAGTTATTTTGCCATCTCCCTTGTGCAGAGCATCTCAAAGGGCAGGGTGGGAGATGGGTGGGGTCAGGTGCCTCGTGCAGCCATTGCTGGAGGAGGAAATCTCTGGCTTTTGTGGGGAACCTCCTAAATAGAAGAAGCACAGACAGTGCTTCTGTCTGTGCAAGCCTGCAGCAGTACACTGTGCTTACACTTACACTAGCACTGTGCAAACCACTACAGCCTCCATAAGGCTGTGGAGATAAATGGTCTAATTTTTCTAAGGATTTTCAAAAATCAGGAGCAGTTTTGACAAGACTATATTCCTGGTGATGCTGACATCTGTAGTCAGAATGTATCCGCTTTTCTGCACTACAGATTGTTTCTTCACCAACAGCTGCTGCATACCATGGCTCATATATTTCTGTACTGAAAAAGGACCAAAACTGGCAGATAAAGGCATCTTACCGCAGAAATAACATCTTGAAAACTTTCATTTCAACCAAGAATACTACAGAGATTGATTTATTAATGAATATGTGTAAGTGTCAGGAAAGGGAAAGCAGCAAAGGAAGGAAAATATTCTTTAAGGCTGTGATTGGAGTAATTACAGGACTCCTATCCTTTTCTTCTACTGCTGATCAGCTTCCAATTAACTTTTCATTAGATTTAAAAAGTTCCTAAGCTATGAACAGTTGGAAGGAGATCCTGAGGGAAAAAATTACGTATGTTATGTCTTTTCATATGCACGTCCTTAGATATCATCACAGACCACTGTCAGGAGATCAGAAGTGAATTTCTGAACCTGACCTTACAGTGAGTTTGGGAGTGCAATTTTCTGAGGTTAAGCCAGTGCACAAAGAGGACAGAGGACATGAGGCATACAGGACATGGCTTCAGAGATGCCAGCTCTGTTGGTACAGGAAAGGGACCTGCTGTTCATATTGCTGTCATCAGGTGTGTTTAAAATACCTGCCTCGATGAGGCACTTGGAGGACCCGAGATGCACAAACGCATGACAGTATTCAGGATGTTCATTACCCTGACTTTGGAAGCATTCAAAGTGTAAAGATGACTTCAACTGATCACAGAGTTGCCACAACATCTAACTCCAGCACATGATGAGGAGCATCCCACAGCATGAGACAGGCCCTCAACTCACTGGATGCATCACAGTCAGGCCCTGGGGCCTTCACCCCAGTCTCTGAAAGGTAGCTGTGGACAGGTCTCACCTGCCACCACCAGGAAGCAGTGCAGGCTCACCCAGGTCATGGCTGAAGAGAAAGCACAGGCACTGAGTCTCGTCTGTCATTATTTCCAGCCTACCAGTGTGATCATCCATGTAGCAGACAAAAGACCCAGTCCCTGATCCTCCTGTACCTGAGGGAACACAAACCTTGCCCTAGATGGCACTAGTCCAGATTTCTGCTGGCCCTTGATGCAGAGAAGAACCTGAGACTTGTGAAGCTGGGGGAAAAATGAGCAAGAGGAGACTGCTGCTGGCAGGTGAGGACATCTCTAGAGGTGCTTATGTTCTCTGGCTCCTTGGGCACTGTACCTACCAACAGCAGGACTAAGGATTTCAGAACCCAGGTCTCTCCTTTTCCAGAACACTGCCCTGGGTTTCAGGACTCTTGTTCTCTCACTCTTGTCCCCAGATTTTGTCCTTGTGATTGCATAAGGACTCAAATGCCACAGAAGAAGTCCTATGGCAGGCTATTTCTTAATTTAATGGATTAAATTTGAAGGATAAAGTGCCCTTTCCTGCAACTTGAAGGAGCACATTCAAACCACTGATGATGAGGCCCTAGAGCACAAATGTCCTTTCTCACAACACAAATGCCTGAATCTTTGTCTTATTGTCAGAATAAGCAGGTCTCACCCAGGAAAGGAGCCTGCACTCAGCAGTGGGTTTAGCAGCACCCTGGTGCTCACGGCTTCCTTCACAGTGGCTTCCTGCAACTCAGCTCGGGGGTGCTACAAAATGCCATCAGGAGGCGGCTGGGCTCCTTGCTCATCGCTCAGGAGGGGATCACACCTCAGTGCATCCCAAACTGCTCTTCAAAGGCACCTCCTTTTCCTCTTAGAATGCATAGAGAATCCAGACAACCAGCGCAGGTGTTTGAGGTCCATTACCTTGACCAGTTTCTAGGGTTTTAGGAGCTGTAAAGGCTGTGCTGTTCCTGTTAGAAGTGATCTGAATTCTGCCCTCAAGAGGAAGAAGCATCCACAAAATATACCTCGACTAATTAAAGGTACTGCAGCCTCTTCAGACACTTCTGGTTGTGTGGCCATTTACTCTGGCTGCCTACATACATCCCGTGAAATCAAAATTATTTTGAATAGACTAGGTACAATTGAGGCAATGAAAGAAAAGGAGAAAAGTGAAAATGGCTGCTGTAGCCACTAAGCTCAACTGAACCTCTTGTAAAAGAGGCTCTTGGATCAATATTTTTATTCTGACCATCAGTTTGGAGGCACCGCTCATGCATTTACTCTTGATCTCAACCACTTACTTCCTGCATCCAGGGGGAAGCTGCTGTCATTGTCATTTGCAGCAGATGCAGCAGTCACAGGTTCCACTTTGCTGGTGACTGTGGCAGTACCAGTTCAGAGCCAGAACCCAGCAAACTGTGATGAACTTGACACTGAAGCTGGTCATGTTCCCTGTCTCTAGTGTCTCCCTAGCTGTGCTCCACCGTGCCAAGTCCTAGTTGGCTCAAGCTAGTTCTTTCTCATTTAAGGCTTCATTGGGTTTTTTGAGCTGTGTCAGCTTCAATTAATCAGAACGAAACTAGATATGCAGCACACTAAATGAGAAACTGACAGGGGTGTGTGATTTTTTTTTTCCAGCCATGCTGTGCTTTCTGTGGCATTCACAGCTAGAAGGGCTGTACTCGGACCGCTGAAGGGGTTATCCAGCCTATTGCCCTAGATGGCTTTTTGAGTTTTCTCCTTGGGTTAAAAGAAACTAGCTGAGTTTTTTAATTCTTATACCTTGCAGTGACATCCTACTTTCCTGCCTCTTTGAAGAGAAGATGCTGCTGGGGCTGGGCAGAGCTCCTGTCATGGGGTGCTTGTGTGCACAGCAAGCTGCAGCTCGAATCCACCTCAAAAGCATTTCCTTGCCTTCCCCTCCCCTCTTGCAGAGGAGGCTAATGGTGGGTGGTGCAGGGACAGAGAGGAGCAGCCACCAAGGCCAGCCCCTGAGCCAGGACTTGTGTGGAGTGAAGACTTCAAATCCTCATCACCTGCCCCAGCCCTGGAGTTAGTTGCTGGCTCACAGCTTTGACAGCAGGGGACAGAAAGCTGCTGATCGGCAGCCTGCAATCCTCAGGCAGTTTCTCCCACTCTCCCAGCCTTATTTATCCAACAGCCTCCTGACTGCCAGCTAAGGATTACTGCCTTGCTGTCTCCTCCAGGCTGCTCGTGCAAGCTCGATGCCCCTGCTGCCAGCTGCCGTGCAGCCTCCTGGGTCACAACCTGCACAGCAGCAGCATTTTCTCCCTGGGAATGAGGAGGCCAATGAGAAGCAAAGAGTATTCTGCACCTTGGAGCCCAGCACATTTACTCCAGAGTATAAAACTAGAGGGGAAGATGCCACCCTGAATATCCTATGCTGGGCAGGGATCTGCCTCTCCCTATATTTGGGACTTGTACTACATGGGTGGTGTTGGTGGACTGTGGCAGGAATGTACCTACTCCCCCACTTCCATTTATCCCCCAGCAGAAGTCTAAGCCTCCTGTCTGTAAATTTCTTTATAAAAAATCTTGTATTTGAATTAATATTTTTAAGTCCTGGGTGCATGTCATATTCAGCAGAGAGATCACCACATTATTCTCCCCTGCCCTGAGATCTCTGCTTGTCCTGTCTGCCCATCCCAGGGCAGGGACACAGGCAGATTTTGACCTAAGTTGCTGACATCAGTGTCAAAGTTCCCCTCAGTTTCTGTAGGGCACACAGTGGATTTCAGTCCTTGTTGTCATGTGGCCTGTGAAGTATCACACACATCTCTGACACTGTGCCAGCAGTAAATAAAACCAAGCAACACCCACTGCTTGTTTGGGCTGTTGACATGTCAGGATGATGACATGTCTGTGGGTCTAAAGAGGCTGAGCAGAAGGCTCAGGCGAAACACTCTGGGAAGCCAAAATGAATTATGGGGCTTTTCCATCCCCTGCTCTGAGATTATTAGTCTTTTAACAGCAGCAGTATTGCATCAAGCAGCTCACACGTTTCTAATTTTCCCTAGACCAGCTTCTAAACTCCCACAGGAAATAATAAAAAGAAAGATGAGACTAAATGGGCTCAGCTGAATACCCAGCCCAGGAGGAAGCCCAGCATTTTACCCAGCTCCCAGATGTACATCTTGGAGAGCCACACAAACCACACACACTGGTGTCTTCCAGTACCTCCATCTGCCACATGGTTACATCTTGGCAGACGTTCTTCCCCCATTTCCTTTCCTAGAATAGAAGGGAAAATAAATAGCCTAGAGCTTTTTCTAAGTGTTCAGGTAAATCCTTTCACTACCTAATCAAACAGGCATTTTGGAGCCTCTGGTAATGCCCTTGGAACCACAATAAATCCTGGAATCAGAGCCAATGTTGCATTGGTATTTTCAAGCAGTTTGCACTAGACTGGCTGTGGCTCTGCAGGTGGTAGGAATTTTTCCCACTGTTGGAACAGAAAATTGAAAATCCTCCATAAACCAGGCACAGCTAGAAATAAATCTGAATACAAATACTGGGGGAATCCTGGTTTCTTGGAAGTCAAGGGAAACCTGTCATTAACTTCATTTCACTATTGTGACTCAGCTGACAAGTTTATTTCCAGATGATGTTTTCAGATATTTAAGAGGGATTATCTTAGAGGAGAGAGAGAAAGGGAGTGAAAAATTTTACATGTAAATGCTGTGTCTGCTTTTTTTTGTTGTTTACTATTGATAGGAGCATCAATAGTAATGAGAATAATGGCTATTAGTGTTTACATCATTATTATTTGTCAACAGAAGTACATAAAGATAACAATTTTGGGACCTTCTTCAGCATAAAAAAAATATGTATCTTCCTGTATTTCATACACATGGTTTCTGTGCATGCAGCTAACCTGAAAAATGTTTCTTAAAAAAAGACAAATAAAAGTAGAAAAAGAGAAGAGTACATGGAAGTTTGTCTGATGATTTATTTCATAATAAAACATCTCATTGCATTTGAACAAATATAGTCAGGCATAAAGAAAAGAAGAAAGAAATTATCTCCTGCAAGTTATTTCCAGTAACTATAAAAGTCAGTAGCTTGATTCAACTGCCTTTACTCGGGTAAGGCACCAAACCAGAGGGAGCCAAAGAATAAAGGGAGACATTAATTCAAGTGTTCATTCGTAATTTAACTGCCTGTGAAATGTTCCCTTTACCAAATGGAAATGAGGTCGCTTGGCCCATAAGCCATCCTTTCATAGTCTTGCAGGGTTCACTTCAGAAGCCTTGATAAAAATATACAGAAAATACAATTTTCAAGTGTAGATGGAAATCCCCAATGTACTTGATCTGACAGCTATTGCATTACAAAACAGAATTACAATTTTAAAGCCTTGGGCACTGGCAGGCCTCTGATGTCGGCTATATAAAACCACACTGACAGACAGTCATTACCAAGGTTAATCTCTGAGAATTAGGACAAGGCAGTCAGTTTTAATATGTCAGAATCAACTAGGAGCCCATCTGTATCTACTATGGTCCTTACTTTCTTAAATCCAGTTATATAAAAAGATTTTTAGTCGGAAGTTGTAGGTGGTTTTTCAGTGAAGACACAATAAAGTAGCAATCACCCCTTATCATTAATTCAATGTAGACCCTCCTCAGGGGATATTTGCATTAAAGACCTTGTGGAAATAAGCACCCCTTAAATGACACCCAGCAGCTCTGACGCAACAAAGGGCAATTATTTTTCTCATGTGGGGGGCTATTGCTTCTCCTACGGATATTTTTACTGACTTCAGTAGGAATGAGGAAAGGACTTAGAGCCTTTAGCTGTAGATGGGAGAGATTCCGAGCAGAAATACACCAGTGTGATTAGCAACAGACCTTGCTTCAGACTACTATGAGAAATGTTGAATGTAACAATCTTGTAAGCAGAAATGAAAATAAACAGACATTTTCATCAAAATCACATTGAGGGAAAACTTTACTAGATATGAATTAAACAGTTAATTCAAGAAATATCATCAAATAATTTGAAAAAGTTATTGAACAAGGAAACATTTGCAAAGGACAGGAGGTTTTGTAGGAGACATAAATGACCTAGCTTGCCCTTCCCTGAAACTGTATTGAAGATTTTCTATGATACCTTTCAGTAAGAGAAGGAACTGCTCTGTGACTATACATATTTACACTTGCATCTGTTTGAGCACGTTTGTGCAAGTCATGCCACATGCACACGGGGGTGCATAAATACATCCAACATGAATGAACGCACTCAGCTGTATAAACAGCAGTGTGGGCTCCTGTGCATGTGCAGGCACTCTGGGACGTGGTGCTGGGAGGTGCAGAGATTCCATATCTCCCTCTGTCCTGCAAAATTCCCCTGAGGCTTTCAGCACCATGCTCTGGGATAGGTCTCCCTGTCAAGGCCTGGCTCTGCCCCTGCCAAGCACAGGGCACAGCAGAGTAGATGGATTGATTACTAATAGGCAGGTGGCAGAAAAGGTTACTACTAGGACACAAGTTTGAACTGTGCCATGACACCCTTCACAATAAAAATGCATCTGTAAGAAACAAAGGTGAAGCAATAATTAAAAGGACAGTAATTATTGAAATGACAGGACAGTTACATAAATGCTGGAGCAATGAGTGCTAGTAATTAGGGAGTTTGTACTTACTGGCATCATCCATAAATTCAAAATCACCCCCTAACTCAGCACTAGTCAAGTGGTACTGGTCAGGATCAGTCAGGGCGCTCAGCAGAATCAGCAAGACCACCGAATTTATAATCTGCAGAGAGGAAAAAGGGAAAAGGATCAGTGAAAGTAATCCATGAAAAACCTCTGGGCAGCACATACCCACCATGTTTCACACCAACTATGATAGAGACTCTCTTCCAACTATACAACTGTAGTATTTAACTAACACTGCAATTAGTTTCTGTAAGTTGGTGTAAACAGGACTTAACTTCTTCCCTAACTGGCAGCATGAAAATCAAACAAAATGTAGATTACCTCTTTTCATTCCGACTCTATTCCACACCAGGAAAGTTACCGTGGCTCTTTCAGACTATAAAACATGTTAGCACGTCCACCAGGCATTCTGAGATTATCACATATGGGTGCTATAATCAAGAACTACCAGCATGGCAGAACTAGAACTGGGGACAGGCCCTGTAAAATTGCTAGATGATCGAAGAGGAGCTCAATTGCTGGAAAGCGCAGTTTTAAGAGGCCATGAGTGAGGAGCTCGTTCATGAGGAGGCCTGGGGGGATGGGAGGAGGTGGCAATGTGAGCCCAGTGTCTGATGCTCACATTCCTGTGTCATATGGCACAGAGGGACATTCACAGCCACCAAGGCCTTGGCTATGAAATGCAGTAAGTGAATTAAATGCCAAGAGTACCAAGTATCGAGTGATTCGGTAGAAGCGGATTGTCACAAGTATCAGCAATGAGCAGATCGCAGAGGTAGCCAAGAGCTGTATTTTGAAACAAATCTGAATAAAATGCTCATATCACTTTGAAGTGAAGAGAGCTAATTGCAGAAAAGAAGATTGCTCAGCATGAAATAATGCAGCCAGGCTAAAAGCTTATTCTACAGAACTAGGAAGATAAGTGGTGAACAAGAAAATGGAAAGAAGAAAGCTGAAAACAGTATGCTTGGAAAGATGGATTTTTATTGCTTTGGTTCTCACTTCAAAGTCATTCTACTCTGATCACAGGTTACTAACAGCAACAAGAAGGTATAGAAACACAGGTTATTTCAAGACATAACATGCTAGAGAATTTCTCAGGTAAGATAAGTGCTTTTTGATAGGCAAATTCCATCAAGTTTAGCTGATACCAGGTCTGTTAGCAATCTCTGAAAACTGTCGAAAAGAGATTGAGTTTAGAAGACAAGGAAAGAGCAACCACAGTTCATGCATTTTCAAAGCAGGAAGGTCATGTAATCAATTTCTAGCTAGACTGTAACATTTAAGAACAAAATAAGAACAGAAAATCAAGCAGTCTCTCCACTAGCACTTCGAATTTGTATGGTCACAAGTAACAATCACCATGGGCTTGTCAAGGACAAACTGTAAGTAATTCATCTCATTTTCCTTCTCTGACAGACTAAGAGGCCTTATGGACAGGGCAGAGGCAGTATATACCATCTCTGCATCTTAGCACACCTTTTGACATTATGAGATTCTCATAAATGAGCAAGGAAAACCTGGTTTGGTTGAAAATGCAGGAAGGTGAACGCACTGCCAGCTGGATAGCTGTGCTGAAAGAACAGCTGTCATGGATTTAAGGATTCACAGCCAGCACACAAGATACATCGATTAGGGTTTTCCAGGACCATTGAGAGACTTGTTATTTCAAGTCACTTATGACTTCTAACTTTCTCTAATTTGCAGACAATGCCAAGTTGTAAGCACTTTGGGAGATAAGATTAAAATTATTTTGACCAACTATAGCAGAATTCAGACAACAGAACACAATTCAGTACCAAAAAGCATAGACAATCACATTTGTCTATGTCTATTCAGGAGAATGTGAAGCAAAATAACTGAGTAGGTGATAACTGCTCAGAAAGGAGTCTGACAGTGAATTAGCTGAACATGAGTCTGTGGAATCCCATAAGCTCATCTTTGTGGGTGGCGGGCAGTACTGCAGAAACCTGGGTATTAGATGCATAAATCATCCTCCCACTTGCCCTCCATGGGCCTCTGCAAAAAGAATTCAAAGTCCTTCTAAAATGTACAAGCAAAAACCCTGGGGAGTGTCCTGCATAAGAACAGAGTAGTGAGACATCTGGAATGTAGGACAGATAACGAAAAAACTGGGGTTGCTTAGCAAGGAAAAGGTAGGGGGATGTGCACTCAGTCTTCTATGAGCAGAAAGGCAGGGGAGAAGAATGAGGCAACAGAACTTCCTCCAGATCCACTGGGTAAAGAGATCTGAATTATAGCAAAAGAAACTTTAAGTTAGACATCATAAGAAAGAAGCAGATAGAGATTGTCTGGAGGGGGTTAGAGATCTTCATTACGGCATTTTTACATAGAACAGTTAAATAGCTTTGTGTTGGGAATGCTGTAGCATGGTCTTGTCTTGACTTTCTCTTGTCTTTGAAGACATCAGATGACTGTCAAAATTCAAAGTTAAATTCCATAAATCCTGCTGGGTTTTAACATTATGTATAACTCTATATCACAATCTATTTCTTGTTTTATACTCCTTTGTAGAAAGCTAGAAAACATAAGCCAGTACTAAATATGTTACCTAAAAAGAGTACTCAAAATAACCAAGCAATCAGAAACCATAAATGTATAAAGGGTTACTATTTTAAAGACTTTTTTTTTTGTACAGATATAGCCAGGAAAATTCATAAAATACTGACCTATGCACTGTACTTTCTCCTTATGGATATGTCCTGATTCAGATTATGTGATTGTCAGCACTGCCTTAAATTCTTGTGTAAGACATAAATTGTGTTTGCCTGCTCTGAAGTCTGCTGCAGTCAGTAGGAATCTCTCTAATGCTCTTTAGAGCATCACTTTTCTGTTCTATCAGTTTTTTCTCTTGAGATCTTCATAATCATCTGAGCATTTTCCAGCTGTGCTGTCAACAGTGCAAGTGAAATACACCATGTGTTTGTTTGCTTCCTCTTTCTCCCAGAAATGTGTGCACAGTTAGGTGTATTGTGTTCATGGGGGTTTTCCTTTTGTTTTGAAAGTGATGTGACTGTTGAATTTTGAAAAATGCTTTAATGCATAAATTCAGTGCGTCTTAAAACTTATCGCAGTAATATTTTCCAAGGACACATGATCAAGGACAAGAGCACAAAAAAATTATTCCCTGTTGGTATACGCAGTTGGTATGAGAATTGAAATCTCCATTCTAGGAAAAGCAAAAGAGATTTCTGTGCTCTCTTGATAGGGCCAAAACTTTCTTCAAGATGTTTTACATTACTTCAGCAACAAATAGGGTAACAACCAATTAGCAATGCTTAGAAAGCATTTTAATTATGCAAAGTTTCAGTGAGCAGCTGAGCCCTATACCTTCCCAATGAGACACATTGCCCTCCTTTTGCGGATGGAGAAACTGAAACACATCCACGGCCACAGAGCAGTGGTGTTGTAGCAGGATGCTCTCCCTGGAATGGGGTAAAATAACTTGAACAGTGTCCTATTTGCAAATGAAATGGTAAATGAAAAAGGGAGATTTGTGCTGTCTTTGGTATTGAATAATGCTGAAGCCAAGTCTGACTCAATCCCGAAGTTAAACATTCTGACAGCGAGATGAAAATGTGGTAGACCTGGTGAAATATGCGGATAAAGGAACAAACAAGTGACGCTACTGATAATTTATCTAAAGCTGCTGAGCTGACACAGCTGGCCTGGAGACATAGTGGCTGACAGTCAGCCAACCAGCCCTAGATTTGAACAGCAGGGTCTTCTACCATACCCCTTCTTGAAGTGCATGTGTGGAGATTTCTCCTTCGAGTGGGGATGCCCTTCAAGGTTACCTCTCCAGGCTGAGTGAAAGAAACTGGCCTATGGTCATTGATATGGGTAACATTAATCAGTTAATAATAATTAAATATCAATTTTTTGTTTGCTAGCTTTAATACAATTGCTTCAATATTGCTTCACAGTGCACTATAATAGTTGTTATAGCTCCTATACTGTGTAGTAAATAATTCTGATTAAGATAGTTTTGTCTAATCATTATAATAATAAAAAAATCATATGTATTTATTTAAATATATCTTGTTTGCTGTCCTTTATCCCGCAGGACAAAGTTGTATAAAGGTTCAATTACACTTATATAATGCTTTAGGCATAAACTGTTGACAAAGTCTGGGGTTAAGACTCGATCCAGCCATGCCCAGGCTCCTCAATGAGGAGTTTAAAAAGCAAGGGGATCCTTTCTGCACCCTGTGACTCAACAGGAGGGCTTCTTTAATAAACTTTATCTGAAGCTCCCACCCTGCCTGTGACAGATATTCAAGAAGAATAAAACGCAAGACTTTGCACTATCAAGTCAGAACTGTGACTACTGGGTCCTACAGCTGATTGCAGCCACAGTGCTACCCAGGGCTCAGAGAGGAGCCCCAGGGACACTAACAGGCCTTACCTGACCTGCACAGCCCCACCCTGGGCCTCTCCACACCCCTGCCCAGGACCCCATCCAGGTCAGCCTGGGCTCATCAGTCTCTATCAGTGGTACAACACAATGTCAGTCCCCAGCCATGCTTCCCGGGTGGACCCTGTAAAAGCAAGTTGCAGCTTGTCTCCAGCTGTGTCCCTGGTCCCACCCAGCTCTCTTTGCTTCTGGTTGGCACCCCTGCTTTATCACCTGCCCTGTTGGGGCTGTTGGTGAACCCCATGATCAGCCCCAGTTCGGCTCCTGGGCTCAGTCCCTGCAGGATGGTGTTCAGAGTGCCCTAACACCAGACTGGACAAAGATCCAACAGTAGGTCCTAAAAATGCCCAACTGTCCTCTTATTCTGATATGGAAATAAAATAATTATTTTTAAAAAAATCCTAAAATCTTACTTCTCTGGCAGCTAGATGGAATACATCCACTTTTTAATCAATGAAGGGGAGGAAAATAACTGCTTTATAGAGACCACAGAATGTATGAAGCCAAGGGGAAAGAGGAAATAGTATGGAAGAGACTTCCAGGTATTGGAGCTGTAACTGGATTTCCTGCTGTGGGCTTACAAAACATAATTTCAGATTTGAATAGAAGATACTTTAAACAGCAACAACTGTGTGAGGGAAGGTGCATGCAGGCATGAGCAAGAGAGGCAGCATGTGATGAGACTGGGAATGGCACCATGGGCCACAGGTGCTGCTTCCACCTGCACTGTGATAAAGAACCAGCAGTTTATGCACGATGAGGGGCAGTTCTGATAGAGAGAAAGTCCAGTGTTTAGGATGAGAGGACACAACCTCATGTCTTCCACAGGAAGCATCCAGCAATTAGAAACTATGTAATGCACTAAAAATTCAGACTTCTACCATCAATGAGTTGCCTTTTTTCCATGTCAATTGTTCCAGAGGTAAGCAGTGAACTGTGGTGACCCAGGGGGATAAAATGCAGAGGAGAGGTATCAGAAACCACTAGAGCAAAAGGTGATCAGAAAAAGAACATCACTATAATTTCAGACCTTTTGTAGAAGTGCAGCTGCATGGTATCTATCCCAGCTTATCTAAAATAAAATTAGTTCCAGTAGCTCCTAAAAGCATGCCATTACAAGTGATCTACTGATGATCCCTAACTCAAGCAGACAGAGAAATGCTTTTGCCAGCAACTTACATAAATGTCTGTAAACACTGAAAGAATTGCCAGGATGTACAATGGCTCAATTTTTCCATCTTTCTCCATCTTACAGTCAAGAGTCAAAATAAAATATCTTTGATAAAGGAGTTTACAAGAGGGAATATTAAGCTCACTTTAAATCAATACACTGCATTAAAAATACAGTGATGTTTCTATCGTAGTCTACAGGGTCCCCTCTAGAAATACTCTACAGTTCTCCCAAGATTTTCTAATGCAGTGAGGAGAGATACCTCTATTTACAGGAAAAAGGAAGAGCCCTCCCCAGCTTTGTTTCCATTGAGGGTTCAATTTATAACTGAATCCATTAGCAGTCCGAGTGTTATGTGTGGTGAAAGATGTTCGTACAGTTTTAATTCTGTGACTGTTTTCAGCCTCACTGAACTCCAGAGACAGCCACTTAAGCACACTGCTTAAATCTCAGCATTGGTGGAGAACTAACTCCCTGCCTGTGCCCTTTTCTACAGTTCCAGAGAGCTGGTTTCACAACACTGTGAAGCCCAGTAATATGAAGGAACTGGCACATGGAGTTCTAGCATATTTTTTATTTCCCACAAAACTGGCATGGTTTAGTTTGTTGTCTTCTACAGAAACATTACTGAATCAAATCACCAAGGACAATACTTTTACTAGTAAGAAATCCTAAATGTTTTTAGTAAAACTGAAGAAAATCTCAAGCAGAACCCACGTACCCTCTCCTCTGTTTGTCTCCAAAAAACTCAAGGCAATTTTATGCGTCTAGGTACCTGTTCTCTACAGAAACAATAGAAACAAAACACCAGTCTTAAATGACTTTTGCTCCTTGAAACTAAACAGAAGAGTACTTTATCGCATTTGGATATCTGAAGTCAAAATCACTATCAGAAAAAGTAAGAATGTATGGAAAGTGTCTATTTAAGTATCTCAGTGCTTTAATTCTCCCCATCTACCTTTGCCTTCTCACTGGGCATGTTCTTCGCATTTTTTCTTCACTTTTTTCTTTAGGCATAGAAGATATTAATAAAAGCAAGAACACTTACGTTCATCAAAAGGACAAAAGAACTCTACAAAGGAAAAAAAAATCAGGTTCAGGATTTAACTCAATAGCTCAGGGTAGATTTAATGTCTGGGGTTGAGGTGCCTTTCCCAAACATCTCTATTAGTGCAGATAATGAATTAAGGTTTATTGCCCCATACAGGAATATTTTTCTATCTGTTCTCTGTCTCCCTGTTAGGCCAAGTGTTGTGTTTGTTAGTGTTCATTGGGGGCTTTTTCTGAATTCTGACTAAAGAAGAAACAAGGAGGCAATTTTATAAATGAAGGTTTTAAACTGAGTGCTGTGAAGAGCAGGCAAACAGCACATTATAAAAACAAGAAACAAGATGTTCCCTCTGTGTACACCAAGCCTCTTGACAAGTCTCACGGCAATAGTTCAATCAATTTCCCTCTGAGGGAACAGGAGCTACATCTGAGCACACCACAGCCACTGGCTTGAGCTCCAGGAATGGAGGAGCACAAGAACCCCGGCTTTTTCTGCTGTGTAAGCCTTCTGCCTCGTGCTAATGAAAATGTTTCAGCTTTACAGAGCTCAGGGACAAGCTGCAGATGTGTTAGTGATGCACAGTTTAATGAGTGGTCCAAGGTAGAAAACCCAGACACACTCAATTATCTTTTCATCCAATGAAACAAAACAGCCTGAAGAGAAATGGAAAGAGGGACACTTGAACTTGGGTTAAAGGGAGTCCTTCACACCTTTGACCAGTGAAACTCATTATCAGGCACTATTATTGAAGCCAAAAGGTTGAAGGAATTCAGAAAAGGATGAGCTATTTATTAAGGAAATGCAACTGTTTAGTCATATCCCAAAAGATCTTAAAAACAAAATACAAGCCTTCCTGCTTCAGGTGATTGCCCAGCCTTAAAATTATAGGATAATAAAAGAAAATGTTGTCCCTGCACAAGTTGTTCTTTCTCCCTGTGTGGTTTCTCAAAGCATGGTTCTGGCTGCTATCTGAAATACTGCACTGGAATAGGGAGAGTATTAGCCAGGTCAGAAAGTAGCAATTAGGTTTTTATATTCTTTAATTTTGAGAAGACAGGGTAGAGTCTGCAATTCTTGTCACTATTTTTCCATATTACTCATGAGAAGTCAAGGAATCATCCAGCCAGGCTCACACCAACATATTACAAAGTCCGTAACTATAGAGAGCATATAATATACATAGGCAGAGCATATAATATACACAAATGTGTATATATAAAACTGCATAAAATATTTAAATCAGACTTAATACACAATTTCAGCTTTGACTGCTATGACACTAAACACTGAACTTTAAAGACTATGCTGATTAAATTGATATAGGAAGTCCAGAATAATTTACCAGCCCTCTTCTATACAAATGACTCAACTACTGCCTACTGCCAGCCTTTTAACCCAAACCACAAGAGGTCTGTTATTAATGAAATATGGTAATGATTAAATTTATTTTAAAAAATAGATGGACAGATTGTGCAATATGCACGAGAGGTTTCTGCCTCCCTAGAGATAGAGTTTAATTTGTAATATACTTGTGAGAGACTGAAATGTTATGGTTCATGGCTTAACCATTGTTATGAAGGACTTTTTGCCCATTATGACAAAACTGTATAAAGAAGCTGCAACCACCAAAGCCCACCCCTCCATGAAGATGCCTCCTGAGGGGAACTTCAGACTGTGAGTTAAGCTAAGGGAATGTGAGATAAGATAAAGGTGACACTATTGTTCAATCATCTCAGGTCTGGGGAGAAGGAAACAAGGCTTAGGGAGAAGAATGCATCCACAAGAAAGCCAAACCCAGCAGCTGTCCTGAAAATCAGCCCTGGCTGGGTTTGGGGTGGGGGAGGCCATAGCCTGCTGAGGGCAGGTTTGCACAGACTCCCCCACAACCAGGTTGGGAGGAGGAGAGTTTTGGGTGTGTGGCATAACCTCAAGTCAGAGACAGTGAACACCATCCTCCCTTACACAAACCGGCCCAGCTGTGAAACCCCCAACCCCAGAGGCCACATCCACGGGACATTCACGTGAGAGGCAGCTGAGGGGGTGTCATAATCCATCGAAGACCCCAGAAGCCCCTCCAGACTCGTTCCTGAGGCCTTGCACCATAGCACTGCACCTGATTCAAAGTGATGCAACTGCTCTAGAGTCTTTTGCAAGAGACTGTGTCAAACTTGTTCCCTGCAGGGGAGGTACCTGAGCATATATTAATCCATCGAACTTCGTATTTTGTGAGACCTTCACCAGCAGGAAGACCAGAAGAACAGGATCAATGGGACACCATCAGGATCCATCAGTGGTGATATTTTCTACTCAATCTGTCTCTCTGTCACTCACTTCTTCTCCCCGCTCCCCTTTTCTATTTCTTTCTATCTCTTTTTACCTCCCATTTGCTGTTAAATAAAATCTATACTATTGACTTCGGCATGCGGTCTCATTTGCACCTCAACTTCGGCAGAGGCATCTCCTTCATAATTTTAATAACTGGATTGTAACATTATTTAATGTTAGTCCTTTCCTGGTTTAAGGAAATAAGCTATTTGTGTACAGATTTATCAGTGGAGTCTCTGCTACTTTTCCATTGTATTTAAAGGAAGTTTAACCTGTATCTAAGGAAAGTCCTGAAAATTATTGCTGAGGTCTTCTGCCCAGCAGAAGGGAATGGCACCATGGGCCACAGGTGCTGCTTCCACCTGCACTGTGATAAAGAACCAGCAGTTTATGCACGATGAGGGGCAGTTCTGATAGAGAGAAAGTCCAGTGTTTAGGATGAGAGGACAATAAGACCTCTAGGGAAATATTTATGGGGAAATATAATCCCATACACCCATGTTCAAATTTTATCATTGCCAGGTCAACTCAATTTCTCCTAAAGGTCATCTTGGTTCAGGATGCAGTGGAGATCTAGCAAAGAATTGGTATGCAGTAAAACCTTATTAGAAAAATTATTGTTCAGCTGGTCAGTTGGGATTTGTTTGGTTTCTGCATTTGTCCTTGACTTCCAAAAATGCATGTTTGAGCCTTGCAGGTGACTGTGAAAGGCTGAGGGCAGATCTGCTAAAGTGTGACTGGGATGTGAGTTGTGGCAGCTCCCACAGACCTAGACTTTTGTATGGACTTGTGACAGAGGATGGGCCAGGCAAAACCGCTGTAGCCGATTACCTGGGCTGGAGTGTCCAGGAACCCACTGGCCCTGGCCAGCACATAGGGCATCTTACCCACAGCAGCCTACAGCGCTGTCTGTGCTCAGAGTCCCCTCCAGCCTCCTTGGACATGTGCCACTGCACTGAGGTGAGAGGACTGTGCTCCAGTTTTGAGAGCAAGCCACACAATGACCACTTCATTAAAAAACCAACCAAACAAAAACCAACACCAAAACGCACCAAATCATTGATCCATTACTCTTATGTAGCCACCACAGGCAATACCCACAGAAGCCATAAAAGTGACTGCACCCTTGAAGCACTCTGCAACCCAAGGCAGGGATTTAGCTACACGAGGAAGAAGTAGAAGGATGGTACAGTACAGATAATTACCGAAATAGTAAAGAACACGATCACATGTATCCTGTCTGTCTGGCCACAGCTGTTTTACTGTTGGGAAACGCATCTCTCCAAGGTGAAAATCTCCCACAAACCTGTGTTTCTGCCAAAAGCATTTGTCCTGTCTGTTTTAAGCAGCTTAATATATCTCTGGATAGAACAAGACCTGGCTCAGCACATGCCAGCAACAAAATGAAAAACAGTCACAGCACTCTCAAAACCCCTTTCAAGGCTGAGTACCAGGATGACAGTAGTTGAACTGACTGCAGACACCTGAAAAAGAGCTGACCCACAGGAGGTCCAGGAACAGTGTGCTAGGCTCAAGTCCATATTAATTCTTCAGTGATGCCTCCCTGGCAGATTCACCTCACATTGACCAGGAGCACTCTCTCGCACCTTCAGATACGAGTGTGCATTTTTGCTTCTTATTCTGCTGTTTGGAGATTCGGGGCTTTAAACCTCCAGCCCTGCGGGAGAATAGAACAGAAATTGCCCCGCACATTTTCCAGCCTCGGCCACTTTAAACTTCCAGAGTTTTACAGTCAAAGCATAAGCCTCACAATAAAACAAGAGAAAAAGAAAGCAATCAAGGAAATTAATTCCTGGCTATTTTGCAACATCCGTTCCATATGTCCAAGAATATATAAGACTAATTGCATTTTCACTGACGTCAGTCTAATCAACGATCAGTTTAGGAAGCTTAATGTGTTCTCCTCTGGCTCACTAGAAGATACATATTAACCTTCAACAGAACTTCCAAACACATTTTAGTTGATTAATGTAATACCTTCTCTCCTTTCTATAAATATATTCATGATTTTTTGTATAAAAACCCAAATGTAATTATAGCATACTGAACTCTTAATGGGATTCTTTCCTTCAACAAGTATTAATATAAACCTTGCTCCTCTTACAACCAACCATCTGTTTTCTCACTGGAGGGAATTTATTATCCAATTGAAGGCCTTATTAAGAAAAAAAGGGTATTTTGCAAAGGTTTGCAATTTCTGAGTTGATAATTGTATTGATTAGATGAGACAACTGTGTCATTATTGAGACAACTGATGCAGATTATCAGCTGTCATTGCAATGATTACACACTCTGTGAAATACCCTACTGTGGTATTTGGGGATATAAGAAAAACTGCCTATGTTAGGGGATTAGAGCTTAAAGACATTTTCATAAATCCTTGTGTTGTATTACAGACTAATAGACAGTTCAGTAAGTGCAAGGGCTGCCCAAAAGACACTTAGAAGAAATTTTATCCCTCCAGTGACTTAAAAGGTTTTTGCAAGAAAAAACATTTTTAATAAATGTTTTAATGTCATACTGATGTATGACAGAGTCTGGGACAGACTAATAAAATGATGCTTCTACTTCTCTCTGCAGCACAGGAAACACACAAGTCTGGCTATTTTCACCTAGAATAGAAAGCACAGGGTAACTTGGGATATGGTCTACCAATGAACCCATCCTTTGTTCAGATAACCTTTCTGGCCTGTTCAGGGATGGATTCTGTCACACAGAGGTGAGTGATTAGGCTCTTTGCAAGCTATCTCATTGATTGTGCAATTTAAATTCCTGCCACACGTTCCTTTATTTTGTAATTCAACCGAAGAGGGCCTGAAGTATGAATTGGAGAAAGGAGGTGGGATAAGGTCCTGCACTGCAGAAACCAACCTGGGCTTGTACATAGCAGGGAAGAGTTCTTTAAGGAGTTCTTCCAATGCCATTCTTTAAGCTATTAACTGTTACGTTATTTAATAATATATCTCTATAGAAGTTACAATCAGAATGTGGTTATTGAGAAGGTCCTTCAGGTAAGATCATTTTGTTCATGATAATAATCATGATTGCCTTTATTCTTTGCTATATGCATACATGTGCTCTCAGTTTGTTAAGAAAATGCCATACAGGCCCTGAGCAGATATTTGTGTGCAGGATCAGTCATTTTTTTCCCCCTGGTCTTGAAGGCAATGCAATGGATGTGATCCAGTCCAAGAGCACACACCCTGAACCTCCTCTGACTCCAGGCTCAGTTGGATATTCAACATGTACATCAATCATCAGGGAAGCCTTCGAAAGTTAGATTCGTATTTTTCTTTATTCATAATGAATTCCAAGTTTTCTCTCCACTCTCCTCAATAGCAAGCATGTGCACAGGAAGAGTCTAATGAGTTACTGGGGAATGTTACTGCTTTTTCTCCATCATCTTGTCTTTCATCCTATGAAGGGAAGTACAGACAATAGGAAAACTAATGATCATTTTATAGACATGGCACTTGGGACATAAATATTTAATCAATTCAGCCATTTCTATTACAAGAATTGGGAATCTCAAGTAATTTCACATTATGACACTTTCACTTGCTAGTGGAGAAATTTCATGTGCTGCTGACACTACATTCCCCACCAAGGGGTGGGAATTAGGATGTCATTGGCACCACCCAGCTCCTTCCCCTGAATACACAGCCCAAGTCTGGGCCATGGAGGGGCAACCACCTGGTGAATCCATAGCAGGCCTCATTCTGCAAGACTTCTTTCCCCAGTGCCACCAGTACTGGACTGTCAGTGGAGGTGGTAAAGGTAGTGTTGCCTGCAGGATAATCTGACCCAACCCCCAGCTATATCCCACTGGCACAACACGGGAAGCGACATCCCTGGATGATATGAAGGAACTGGGCCTTCAGTGAGCGAGCTGCTATGATCCTTCATACAGACATAAAGTTGAAAATCCTTTATTTTTAGCCCACTTCATTCCATATCAAAACAAAGCAAGTTAATTTTCTAAGTAAAACCCAAGGCCTCATATTTGTATGCCTTACAATTCCCACAACCTGGCACTGAGATAACACACCAGGTTTTATAATCATGCAATTTTGCCCTTTTCACAACTTCAGTCCTTTCTTCAGTTTTCAAAAATCTCCTGATTCTCACAAGTTTGAAAATAATTAAGAACTTCTTCTTAGAATTTCTTTATTTTCCCTAAAAGGGCCTTTACACCCTGTTCAAGAGACCCTCACTTAAAACTGTTTGCTGATGTGAGTAGTCTCAGACAGTGCAAAAGTTGCAGGAGTGCAGATGGAACAGCTTGGAAGGATCCAGTGTAGGGATATTTTGTTTACATGAGCAGTCGCTGCTGATCTCTACCCCCTGCCAAGTAAGCCAAGATTACTGAAATCTTCTAACTGGTATTTAAACCCATTGCCATACATGCTGTTCTGCATGAGGCTTGAAAAATACCAGGACATAAATGTGGCTTAGTCACAAAATATGTATCTTCATTCTCCTTTTGACATCAGATCAAGTGCACTCTACCGATCTTGCCAGGGTATTTAACCTTAAATCAGTGAGACCGTAGCACGCTGTGCTTTTCTTTTGCTTTAAAATTTAAGTCTACTACCAGTAAAATTTTTCATCATTAGGATTCAATCCTTTTATTAAAAAAATGACTGGGACAGAGACAGATCTTAGACATGCTTTCAACAGTATATTCAGAAAAATCCAGAACTGGAATGTCACAACTAGCAATTCATACTGAGCTT
Source organism: Oreocharis arfaki (assembly GCA_013398015.1). Taxonomy (NCBI): domain Eukaryota; kingdom Metazoa; phylum Chordata; class Aves; order Passeriformes; family Paramythiidae; genus Oreocharis; species Oreocharis arfaki. The sequence goes on along the minus strand of VZRR01010839.1, from coordinate 15,054 downwards.
TCCACAAATAGCAGCTCAAACATTTAAGCTACCCTGGCTAAAAACTTGAGCTTGCTCTATTTATGTTCTTACCGCACATCCTTCAGCAAGAGCCACACAACTCGATAACTTGTGGTTATAAAAGGTTCTCAGCCTTCCATTAGTTTTTATTTTTAGCCCCTCACTGTGAGGGCCTCAGGGAGTGCAGAGGGAGGGCAGTGGCTCCCCCGGTGTGGGAATGGCTCCTGGGGTTCCCCAGGGACTGTGGAACCACAGGGAGGAGCGGCCCATGACCAGGGCACTGCTGCACTGAGGCAGGTAGCAGGAGGCACTGGGCACACAGGGTTCAAAAAGGAAGGCTCCTTCTTTCATTGTTCATTTTTTTTAACTGATACCTTAAGATTTAATCTTCTCCCTACCAAAGTCAATCGGAAATAATCAGAATTCCTATTATCCCAGATGGTGTCTGTGGACCCTCAGGGTGTGCAGAAACCACACTGTCAATATATCTGATGTTGTTCCTTCTTTGTGTTTCAGACAAGGAAAGTGGAGTCCATTTCCTCAGGAAGAAGACACGCTGTGTTTATAAATGCTGTCACTGACAGGGGTGTTGTTATTCTGACTCACCAGCACTGACTGGGTCACTCAGAAACAGAAATGCCAGCTTTACCCCGGACTCCAGCACCCACTGGAGATCAGAACTGAAGTTGGCTCATTTCAGCACTGTCAGTGCCCTGAACAGCACAGTGACAAAACTAAGCTGTTGGAAGTGACTTTCTAATTTCACGTGTTCTTTTTTTTCTTTTTAATACAGCACTTGTTAAGACTTGTGCCCCAAAACGTTTCTGCATTACTTATTGTAGTATACTCTGATTTCATGTTATAATACAGAGAAGTGTAAAGTCCATTTCAGACAGATAAAACCTCAAAAATTAATAACCAGCCAAACCAAACTGGTCCTCAGGTTTGAAATAAATATGAATCCCCAGCCAGCCATATTACTGCCATTTTAGTCCTCAGCACAATGTATTTATTTAACATTGTAGCACCCCCTGTTAAGCTTTTCCCCCCAAGGCAGCACACTAGTTCCTGAAGTGTGGGCTATTCTGCAACCTAATTAGATATTCTGTTCAGGAAATTTCCCCTGGCTACCCCAACCTTTACAAGTTACTTTTTTCACTGAAGTACCTCAGTGACAGTATGTATAGTGCATTATGTATGCTATATTGCAATATCATGCAGTGGTGTGTTATATTATTCTAGATGTAGTACCAACGCCTCTATCAGGAAGAAACTACTGAAACACAAGAGCTATAGAAACATTAGTATTCTAAGATCCATTATGTTCTAAAATAGAGCAAAGTTAAATATTTATTTCCCAGCTATTGATACGTTATGAGACCATTGTGAGTGTCTGTGGCTGCTCTGCCTGTGTGGGAAAAGCACTGTTCCTGCCCCTTACTTTTGTGGGAAAGCACCCTCAACAGCAGCCCTGATGACTCCACGTGAACTCAGCTTCCCACTCTCTCTACTATTTGTAGGACCCCAAACACCCAGCCAAAACATTACAACTAAAGAGCCCCCCAGCTTATGGATGGGTGGGTGGAATGCTGAGACACAGCACTGATGCTGTGCCAGCACTGCTCAGCAGTAGCCAAAACACTGGCATGTTATCAACACTCTTCCAGCTCCCAATGCACATCATGGCCCTGTGAGGGCTGCTATGAGAAGATGAATTCAATCTCAGACGCTGTTTTTTCCACATTCACTCAGACATTAAATTCTGCCTCCTGAAATCATACTAACTCAAAACTGGTTCAACGTGCAAATGTTGTGTTAAAAGTCTGCCAAAATTTTTAAGCTACTGTTTTTTCCTCCTTCAGATGCCTCTACTACTGAAGCATTGTATTCATGGTCACAGAACTAACAAAACTTACACTCCACAGGTAGCGAGAAATGAAAAAGTAACAAGGAAACTATTCGTTTTCTAGGTTGATGTTTTTCCTCAAGTAACTTCCTGTAAAGAATAATGGCAAAGAGTATAGAGAATACATGTTGGTCTGGCAAAAGATCAGAGAGGGTTTTTGTTTGAACTTCGAGGTAATGCGCATAGGTCATGTGTGGTTTGGAGTAATGCAATCACTCAAAACACATGCAGAGAAAAAAAATGCCACCAGGACAACATCTATTTTTATATAGCACATGGTAACCAAACCATAACTGTTCTTCTGAGGCAAAAATTCTATTTGTATATGACTTTGTCAACCAGACCTTTCAACCAGGGCCATTCATTCAAGGAGCTACTCCTTCCATACTTATTGTTTCCTAACATAATAAGCGATCAAAAAGGTTTAGCATTCATTATCTACATGCATCTAAATATCTATTCTTAATGATTAAATTTAAATTTCAAATACTTGCAATAGGGAAGAAAGCACAGAAGGAAATGTGTACCATATCAGTTGGAAGTAATTTAGAAATCCACCATGAAAAAGTTATGAAAGCAAAAGAAGCAAGAGGTGTAAATCAGGAAATACCTGCTCATAGGAAAGGAAATTTAAAAACAGATTTTGCAGTAAAATACTATGTGAAATTGGCCCACTGGTATTTAAATATTAATAACAGATTAGGTAACAGTCTAAAAAGCTATCAGGCTTTCCTTTGTATCCAAGCCCAGGTGATGCACTTCCCTCTTCCTCAAATAACTTCAGGTCCACTGAACAGCTAAAATATCTGTATTCCTGTCTCTGTGGAGCCAATGTGAAAAGGCTTTATTCAGCTGAAGGCAGAAAGAAATAATAAGCACCCTAGAAAGAATGTTCAAAAGCTTTCAGGTCATATTACAACTTACCAAAACTTCATTGCAGCCAGGCAAAGAGAGGCATCTTTTACAATACCGTCAGTATTGTAGATACTACAGGCAGTGGATGTTGCCATTAACCATATTTTATTAAACCAGGAGCAAGAAATGGTTCAACTAATGCACAATATTCTCAGTGGTAAAATATGTATTTTACAGGACATAGAACATTTTATATGATTTCTAGGACATAAATGTCAAGCTAGCTTTTTTATTACACTGGTTGGATTTATTTAATGAGCTGTCCTACAATGGAGGCCAGCCCTGCATTTTTCACTTGCTTCTGCAGGGAATTTCCGTAGTTAGCAAATAAGCCCGGGTCTAATCTGCTTCCGTCTGCAATCATTTGAAAAATGATGCTTGGCAAACAGCTCTGCACAGCCTTGCCGTCAGACGGAGACTGATTCCTCACACCAAGAGACTGAGCAGGCTGAGAAGTGCATTTACATTACCTACAGCAAACAACCAGTTCTTTTTATTCTGCAAACCCTTCGACTACGGCTGGACCAGGTTTGGGAAAACTGCTTTTCCTACATTGCAAGGGATGGAGAAGCAATTGCCGGAGAGGAACTGAGGGCTTAGTGCGGCTCCTTCTCACCAAGTCTTTCCCCAGGCCAATTAACTGGGTGTCAAACAGCCTTTGGTTACTGATGGTAACCCTGGGGCCTGCAGGGTCAATTCCTCACTCATGTCCTGTAAACCTGGCAGAGAAAAGATGTCTTTCTAGTACCTGTGAACAACTGCATGGAAGGTTTCGGCTCCCTACCACGCAGACCAAAACACTACTGCCAAACGATTGCCTGCCACACAGGGGACAGCAATGACGAGAACACCCGACTGCTTTACGAAGCAGCGGCCAGAGATGATAAAACATCATTTTCTGCGCGGTGTGGCCAGGGGCCGGGCAGCCTTGCTAGAGTTAAAGCACCGGCGGGGCCCGTGTGCTGCAGCCAGCCCCGGCCTGAGACCGCCCCGAAGTTCGGGGGAAAACCCTCACTCCAGGGGTCTTCGCTGATCACATTTTCAATCCCCAAACGGCTTTTCGGTTGAGACCCTGCCGAGCCTGCCCGTGCCCTCTATGTGCTGCCCCGCTGCCCTGACCCCTGAACACGCACATGCTCCCTGCCCCAGGTTCGGCAGAGCCGAGGCAGCAGCCTGTGCCTGTGCCCGCCGGAAAACACTGGCGGAAGCGCGGCGGGAAGCGCGGCGCTGCCTGCGCATCACGCTGCTCTTAACAACGCGGCTCCCTCCGAAACCCGCCTGGGCTGCCTGGGCAGCCTGAGCCGCTGCCATCGGCATCCCCATCCACGGAGTAGCCCCTCAGAGTGCCCCTGCAGTGGGTGCCGAGCACCCGGAGCGAGGGACACGCTTACCAGGTACCAGACGCCGAGGATGATGGTGCCGGTGCGGACATGGCAGCAGAGGCAGCAGCTGTTGGAGTAGAAACGCGCCCAGGGCGAGCTCAGCATCTCCGCGGCTCCTCGGAGCTCCGGCTCCGCGTCTCTGCCCGCGCCGCTCCGCGGGGCGGGGCCGGGCTGGGGCCGCCCCTCCCGGCGGGCGGGACCGAGAGCTCGGCCCGGCCCGGCCCGGCCCAGGCGGGCGGAGGGAGCTGTGTGGGGCCTGTGGGCACCTGCTCCCGCAGCACCAGCTCAGAGCGGCCGCGCCGAAGCACGGGAAGGTTTCGGGATGCGAAGTCCAGGGAATCCAGGGGGCTGGCAGCCGGGCCCCGGCCGTGCCGCGCCAGGGCCGTGCTCCGGGGGACGCTCCCCGCCGCGCTCGGCTGCGCCTGGAATGAGCCCGGTGAGGGCGAACCGCCTCGGCGATTCCTTGGCCAAGCTTGTAGCTCGTCTCGCAGTTCTTGAGTGGCAAAGCAGCAGAAATAAACTCTGTTTCTCTATAAGGAAAGATAATATCGGAGGAGGTCATGGAATGCTTTGAATTTACCCCGAGTTCTGAAGCCATGAACTTTTATTTTCTTTCACAGTGCCCTCCTAGTCCGCTCCCAAAGTTGCCGCTGTTTCGGTGGCTGGAATTTCCTCGTGTAACTGATACAAGGTAACACTAATCTCATTGCCGCTACCTGTAGTTAATGCCCTGATGGTGGTGGGGTGTGGGGGGGACACTCATCATTAGGAGCAAGGACCCCATCCTGCATATTCAAGCACTGATGCAGATTTGGGCTGAACTTCCTACCAAGCAGCTGACTTTCCGTGTTTTATTATTTGAGACTTGCATTGTCCTCTAGATGAAATAATGAAGAAAATCCTGTCAGGATGTCTGTATGTCTGCCCTGACCCTAAGCATAATTTATTTACTGCTATCCAGCTTGGCTTTCTACCAAATTCCACAATTTATCATCAAAATATAACATTGGAAAGTACTCCAATGCTTCCCTATATGGTTGCTTTGGGGCTCTTCATTATTTCGTACATACATCGGCTCAGAACAGGAACTTCAAGATAAAAGCTAACTTGGCACAGAGGAACATTTCTAACTGTGCTTTATCCCTACTTGTAATGCCACTATAGTAAATTAAATTAAGAATACTTTAAGTCGGGACTTTACATAACCTCTGTTCTTAGTTTCTCCTTATAAAACTTTCAGGGGGTTGGCAGGGATTTTTGTGTATAAAAAGAAAAGCCACTTAGCACTGAATTTATAATTTTGATTAGATTGTATGCATAAGCCAAATATTTTCAAGATTCATATTCAAAAATGAAAGTAAATTTCTTGTAAAATGAAACATCAGTATTGACAAAACAAATATTCAAGAGGCCAAAGGAAAACCACAAACCGTGGGGTCTGGACTATCTCACTGGTAACCTTGAGAGACTTTGTCCTTTACTACCAGAGAGCAGGAAAGTTAGAGATAAAACCCTTGCATGCACGCCTTGTAGAAGGTAAGAGCATTTGCTTCATGAGGGCTGTTTACCAAGGACCTGACCTTTTCAAAGCAAAGGTGGCAATAAATTAAGGGGGATTCCGTAAACAAGGACACGCAGATGCAAACCTGGTGGAAAAGAGACAAGGGAGACAATGACAAAACCCAGAAGTCTCAGGTTACTGATTGATGGGCCATTGAAGAGCTTTGGACAGGGTCACCTGGAGTTTGTAGCTGATAAGGGGCAAACAAGAAGAACAGGAGGTTTTGGGATAGTTGAGGGGGAGTCTACAAAACGTTGGAACGAATAATTAGAGGAAGGGGATTGTGAAGGAGCAAAGGGGAGGGAATAATTACAGGAGCGGGATCAGGAAGGAGCACGGGGAAGATCAGACAAAAAGGGGTATAAAAGAGGTCAGTCACGTGCAGAGTCTAGCCGAACACTGCCTGCACACCCTCACTTCTTATAAAACCTTTCTTTAGTGTCTCTCTAAGTAGTTTCCACTCCCCACACTGTGTGTGTGGGCTGTAAGGAGCAGTGCCAGCTGCTGAGGGGATCAGTGAGTGATCGGTGGGTGGGTGGGTGTTATTCACTTGCAAGCGTCAAGCTGGACCAGCTGGTCTGTACTTGGGTCTTCTGTGAGTCCTACATGTAGGAGACACAGATAAAGGCAGCACCTTGTCTGTGGCCATCTGTGCAGCTGTCCCTGCTGGGGTCCTGTCCCGGCAAAGGGGAAAGCAGCAGCTGCATCCCTCAGCCTGGCATGGGCGCAACAAGCTGGGCTTTAGCAGCTCGTCAGGAGGAACTCCAGGTCCTGGAGCTGTGAGAGGCAGTTGCTGCTTATAATATCCTCCAGCACAGCCCTTGTCTCTGTAAGGAGAAATTAACGGCATGTCTGCTTTTGCTTATGGTTTCCCATCAATGGCTTTAACCTCCATATTCTCAGAAGAAAAAGGAAGAAAGAATAAGCAGCAAACACTAATCACTTCAGAGCAGTTTCTGGTACAATTATTAATTTCCATTCAAAAGGCCTGATGGAAGGATCAGGAAACGTCAGGCTTCATGTCACACTCCTGGTTTATAACTAGCTGTATCTGGTTTACTTGGCAAGATTTTGGTAGTAGGGAGGCTTCAGAGCCTGAGTATTGCCACAGATGCAGACCCTCCTCAACCACAGCCTCTGTAAGTAAAACTTCCATGTCTCTCACTTTGCTTTATAAAACAAGAAATGGCAAGCACTTGTTACAGAGGTGGCTGTGAATCCAGAATACCTGATCTTTCACCCTGATGGTGGAAGATCATTTAAGATGCAACAGGGGCAACTTCTGAACTGGATGACGCCTGAGTTTTGTCAAGGCTCCCAGAGGTGGAACAGATACTCGAGATTGTCATCTTTATTCATCAAAACTTGAACAGGACCAGGATCACTGTCTTGCTCAGCAAGTGAGACGAACTCAAGAGAATCAACAGCCTCCTTACAAGCACTTGTTTTAGCTCTGCTGAAAAATTAGGTAGTCTTTCCAGTGGGATCCATATGGTAGGAAATTTTTCCGAGGGAACATTCAATGCTGAAATTAAACACTGCACAGGGTCAAGGCCTGACACACCCTTGCTCAGCCACTGGTCAGCGTGAAGGCTGCGGGATGTATCCAGAAAAGAAATGCAGGCTCATGGCTCCTGCCTGCCCCTCCTTACCACAGCAAAGCTATAAATCACTAAACTCAATTCATACAACCACTCATTCCCCACAGCACACCCTGAGAGCTCTGCTAGCCAGCTGGGAAGGGACACAGGCCAGCTTTTCTGCATTTCCAACTGTTCTCTGTGCTGCAAGCTGTTAAACAAAACCCAGTATACTCTGCGCTGCTTCTGCTCTGTATTCCCCATGTCTCCCCCGTGATCTTCTCGCTGCAGGAACAACTTCGCCCTCCTGCCCAAAGATGGTCTGGTCCATTTCGCATTTTCTTTCGCTTTCTAGTCCTCACTAAAATTGGTTACTGGTACTTCCTAACCCTTTTAATTCCTGTCTGAACAAGATTGCTGGAAGAAGACAATTGGCTTCGAAACTGTCTGTGATTCCCACCTTTCTGTACTCACAGCCCACAGAGGTGGTGCCGCATAGTTCAACTGGCTTTGAATAATTCAATTACATTGTTGCCCAGCATTGCCTACAGCACATGAATAAAAGGGCAGCCCAAGGGAATCATCTTCTGCTTGCAGGATTAGCCACGTGCTCCAGAGTGAACAAAGGCATTGTTAATTGTTTTGTATTTGGCCAAGTTAAGATAAGAAAAGGGTTAAACATTGTCCAAAAACCAAGGTCTGGGTGTTGTCCTCAGGCACAGGAAGATGACAACTTCGGGAAAATGACTCTCATTGTAGTAAAGAGCCATTTTAAGAGTCCTTTTGTTCAGCTTGCTCCAGAATCCGCGTTTCAGGATGGCTGTAAATGATTCAAGTATTCAGAGCTATAGAAATATTTAATGCAATGAAGTTTAAAAACCACCCCTGCTTTCTAAAAAAGTAAGCCTCCAGTAAAAGTCTGACACTACCCCTCTGCCACAAAAATGGCCAACATGCAGTCAAATAGGTCTGCTGCTATGATTCAAATTGGATTCAAGTAGTCATTCATTCCCCTGGTTTGTGTAAAAGGGATCAGAATGAGAATAGTATTTTTTGTCTAGCATGTTACAACCCAGAACACAGAGCCTGTAAGAAAGCCATTGCAATGACACAACTTGATGTGCAGCTGCTTGCAGAGCTAGTCAAATTCTTGTGTTTCAGCACCAGACAATGGACAACAAATCGCTGGTTGGTTGATGTTTGGGTTTTTTAAATTTCTTCTTTCTTTTTAAAGTTCTGTTTAAATCTTTAAAAATTGTTGAGAGAAACGCCTGGAATTTTTTAGCTCACTGCTGGGATGTTTTGTCATGATTTGTCTTACAGAAGATAGTGATTCTAATATCTTAGAAAATTGATATACTTACACATTTTCATTCCCCATAGTAAAGTGTATTTGTAGCTTTAGCTTCCTTGGGCCACAGCTTCATAATTCTACTTTAAAGTTGCTGGTTTTAAGAAACATGTAATTAAAATATTTTGATATGTTGCTCTGCCAAGAGCTCAAATGTTCTCCAAGGAAAAGCTTGCTTTACTGCATCCTTCTTTTTCCCCTTTTCTGACTTGAAAGCCTCTCAATTTTGCTCTGAAGATACCAGACTCACAAGAAGGCTAGTGAGTTCTAGAGTACACTGACATTCAGCTCTTTTTTCTTCTGGCCTTCTCATTCATGCCAGCCTCACAGATTAATTTTAATATTTTGGGTGAGAAGAAATCATCTGTGCTACATTTGCAAGAAACCTCAAAAATAGGCTGGGAAAATAGATTGGCAATTTGCTAACATGTTCTTGAAGATTCTTCTCAGATACGGTTTGCTTTCCAAGGGCTGCAGTCTATCTGCTCCAACATGGAGTTCCTGCTTCCAAAAGTATGTGGCTCTTTTGTGTCCACTCCCGCTCGCCTCTCCCTTGCCCGTGCTGTTCTTTCTTAAGCACTTTCTCATAGGCTGCCAGAGGCTCACGTTTTGCCTTGAAGAAGAGGTTTACACTGGAGTTATAGCCTGGCTCTGCCAGTACCTTAACAATAAAGAACTCTCTCCTTTTGCCTTGAGAAGTCTGTAAATTTCTGTAACAGCTTTAGTTCTCCTGGTTTTTCCCCTGCTGGCTCAGCATGCCCAAAGATGCGTAGGGGTCCTGTATCCAACTAAAACTCATCATCTCTTCCTCCACCAGGCTAATGAGCCCTTTAGCACCTCATATCCTAATAATTTCTACTCTACACAAACTCTTCTCCAAGTCTTTTTGATAAATTAATTTTCTGCTCCTCAGACACTGCTTTCAGTCCTTTAAGTACGTTTATTTCAGCCCTTTAAGTATGCTTCTCTCACAGTGTGGGGATCTAGACAGTTTTGTACAAGCCTTTAAAACTGCTGGCATCAGACATAACAGTATTCATTTAATCAATGGACGCAGTACTGGGATTGTACCCCCATTCCTCTTCACTACTCAGATTAAAACATCCCAGATTTACACTTGACCTTTTACTACACTGACCCAGTGGAAGGTCATGCTTGGAGTTTTTTTGGTCTTTTGACCTGAATGCTTATGCTGGACACAGTGTTAAACTGACTGGGACATTTTATCCATAATCTGTAGTCAATTATAGAACATAAAGTACAGCATACAAGGATGAGACAGGGCTGTTGGATAAATTGGTTGTTGTGTTGCCAGCAGTCTCACTGCTTGCTAGGTTGCTTGAGCAAAGGAAACCTCAGTGACAGTTTTTAATATTGTGTTGAGTTTGCAGTCAGAGAAGGTCATGGGTCTTTGATTGATAGGAGAGGCAAACCTTCTAAGAAAAGCTAATATACATCAAATAGCATTTACTTCCTTTTAGTTCCATTAGTTAGATTAGTTAATGTTTAATTTATGGATTCATTTGAGTATGGCTCAACACTGGGAATGTTGCCAGATTTAATTCCCTTCTTCATTATGCGATTATGGGTTTTCCCTCCTCTTCTGAAAAATCATCTTTTTTTTTCTTTTAATATAAAGGAATGTAGATATTCTCCGCTCCTCCCCCAGTTTGATCATCAAGCACGTTATCTTTATACACTTGTTTGGATTTTTGTTGGTTATATCTAGTAGAAGCCATGATCATTTTGTCTTCTATCAACAATCTCAGTCTAGTGATAAATCATATTCTTCCAGTCTATTGAGAACTAGTACTGATCTTAAGTGCAGTCAAGAAGAATTAAAACAACACATCTTCCATAACTGTAATTTATTACTGCCGGTAACTTACACAGCAAACACTTCCCAGTTTCAGATTTTCAGGTGCCAGTCAGGTTTCAAGCAGTAACTCACTACTTTACCTGGGGACCTGGTTAGACTTTCCCCCAGGTGCTCTTTATGCCTTAGCATATTAAGCCAAACGTGCCAAAACCTGGAGCTTCAAGCCACCACCAACTTTAAAGCAACTGAAAAGCATCAGCCTCATTACTTTGAATATCTGTGGAGTTATCCCTCTTTTCCTGCTCTCTTCCAAGTCTGCTGGACTCTTGAGCAAACTCCAGGGCATGCCATCCAGTCCTTATCCGCAGTGTTCACCACAGGCAGAGGTTTGCCTCTGGAACATTACGGAAACCTCCGGTCTCACATGTGTTGTTTTCTATGCTAAAAAAAGCACTTAACTTTCTCACAGTGTCACATCCTCTGCTTGTTTACACATCCACTGCTTGTTATGGAGTCACCAATGGAGATCAATTGCTCTCCAGCCAAGCCTGCAGAGCATGCCATAGGAGCTGGTGGCTTTATATTGTGAAAATATCAGCTGGGTTTGTCCCCTTCAGCCATCTGTCCTCAATCCCCTTGATGATTGATTTGCTGAGCACACGATAGCAATTCAAACACAGCCAATATGGGCCTTTTTCTGCAAACTGCAAGTACTGTACATGCAATGTAGCCTTTTATATACACTATAAGTAATTACAGGTCCATGGTATGTCCTTCATGAAGTGCAGAGATACAGCACTGATGGTATTACTGCTTCAAGAGCAAGAGAAACACTTCTGTACAGTGCTGACGGTGCAGAAAGTTTAATTGGATTAAGTTTGTTCCAATTTATAAACCTTTTGTCTGTATTAGGAAATTCAGCGAGGAAATCTAGATTTAAAGCTACATGAGATGGAGCCACCAGTACTGTGTGTATGTGTGTGGGGGATGAGACTGAAGCTAATACTGTATATTTTGTATTGGTTCTTCAAAAGAAAAAAAAAGATCAAGGTGGCTAATATTCGCCTAATTATAAGAACCAAAAATACTCTTGGCTTCTCTTCATTACAGTCTCCAAAATGTCCTCCTAAGATACCTAATGCCAGAAGTAACACTGATAGTTTAAATCATATCTCCAATTTTTCATCTTTTGTGTAGTAAATCACATAATAAATACCAATATAATTCTACTGAAATAGCATTACTTGCCAGCTGATCTCCNGGAGGGGGGATGGAAGAGAGGAGAGTGTATTATTATTGCCTTAATTTCTATAATTTCTTTTAGCTCTAGTTCTGTTAGTAATAAAACTTTCTTTACACTGTATGTACCCAAGTGCGTGCCTGTTTTGCCTCGCAGATTACTTTTGTTTCCCTCAATATCATTGATACCCCTTATGCAAAATAACAGATTTCGTGGGAGCTTGGCACGTAGCAAGCTCAAACCACGACAACTTCAAAAGCATGTCTCACAGTCACACTGCCTTCTGCTGTGTCCCGATATAGGTAATCAATGTATATTACTATACTGTGACTGTAAAGCATTTTATAGGCATGCACATCTGAACATGTTTGATTACAGCCTTAGGCAACTTCGGGAAATCCTGACTGAGCCAACATTGCTGAGATGTCCCAAATCACAGTGGTATTCAGTAATGGACTACTAAAGGCACAGAGAAAGTGTAATTGCAGTTAAGACACAATTGTAACTCATCATCTCCACTGCAACTCATTTGGTGTCAAATATCTGTGTATAAACCTTTGGAATACCAGAGGTTTAGTTGTAGCATTCAGAAACCCCATCTCTGCAGACCAGAATGATACACGTGTCACTTTGGAGAGAACTTCCTTTTCATTTTTAATGTAAAAATCCCTGATCACCAACACGACATGCTCCAAACCCAAACATACTTTGAAAACGCAAATCTGCACATTCTTCCCGTTCCCTTTTGATGTTTAATGCATATGAGCCTTTAAACCACTGAACTGCTACATAGGACAGCTTCGTATTTGCAAGACAGCACCCCTCACTGAGAGGGTGATGCTGATGGAGACATGCTTAAAGCCCTGACAGAACATCCTGCTGATAGCTCACTTCATTTGGAGCAGCCCTGAGCTGCTCACTTCCCATAAGAAAAGAAAAAGAAAAAAAAATTTGCAATTAAGAATTCTTTCTTCAGTTAAACTTCAGTTAAAGTACCTTATTTGAGCTGGACCGCTCAAGAAATATTTGGAATGGTTAAGTCTAAAGTGTTTAAAGCCTCAAAATGTGTCATGTCCTCCATACAGCAGCAACACAAAGCAGAAGTGAAACACTCTGTGAAAGATAACATGTGGTGCTCTCAAGAGACGTCAACATTATATTGTGTTCACATAAGAAAATGCGTTCCAGCACAATGTTCTCTGGTGGCACAAATTCCAGTGGCGTACTAGTGCAAAGCCAGGATTTTTAGAGATGGAATTATTAATGTAGAGTGAAGTACTTGTAATTCTGCTTTCCCATCTTGATCTTCTGCTGCACAACTGATGTTCTGCCTCAAAGTGAAACAGACAAGTTATTTTCTGATGTGACACACACGGCTTCTAAGTTTGACCATAGTCTAGCATTCACATGATGTGATTGCAGAAATCCAAAACACATGGTAATTTTTGGGTATGTAAAACCTGCCCCTCTCAGTCACCTGCGTCAGGCTTTCGAACCCTTCAATTATGCATCTCTATAAAGTATTTTTTATATTCAAGGAGGTACAAGTTAAAGTGTTTTAATCATTACAAAAACAATCACTGAATTTGTTGTTCTGCATGCCCGCTAAGGGCTCATAGAAAAAGTCATGCTCCTAAAACATCATAAAGAAGTTCCACAGTTAACAGCAGGCTGCATGAGTTGGATGACTTTGAACTGCATGTCTATAGTGTATGAATATAAAATAGCACAGTATCGATTTGCCAGCTCAATTCTATCAAGTGCTGAGCCCACTCCAGAAAAGCACTTAAATACTTTTTACTACTAGTACTACTGTTCAAAAGTGTTCAATACCCAGGTCGAGTTCGAGTAACACTATTTTTATTCATTAAAAATTTTCCTTTTTTTAAAAAAAAAAAAAAATCACAGTAGTTCAGAGCAGACTGATGTTTGAACCCCCATCCTGGGAAAATGCAGAAAAGAATTCCAGCAAAAAAAGAGAAAATATTTAAAGTATCTACTATGATTAAGATTTTAAAATGTTTTAAAAATAACCAGCCAGAGATGATGGTGACAGACGGTATCTATAAAGGTGGACCCTCACCTGTTAAAGACAATTGAGGGACCCTCATACTTAATATAACACCAATATTAAACCTACTCTACACAGGCCATGGACTTAACTTACAGCAGAAATACCAGAGAGCCAGGTGGAGTGAGAATAGCTCTCAAGTGTCACCAGAGCCCTCACCTGATTTAACAGCTACCTTTGCCCCGGCTGGAGGCCAGTCAGAGGGGCAGGGCAGGCAGGGTGAGGGTGAGCTGGTGCTGCTAGGTGTTGGCCACTGCTCTGCAAGAGTCACCATGCAACCTCAGATTCGGTTCTTCTTGAGGTGGCTACTCAGACCACGCAGGCAAGAATTCATGGAGAAAGAGTTTGACCTGAAAGAGTTTTAAAGCAATTGAAAGACTAACTTTGTGGCCAAGCTGAAGGCCAGTGTAACTAAGGCACAAAACTGGAACAACATACTTCAAAAGTCAAATGAAAGCTGATGCTGGCACAGCAGGGTTACTTGTAACAGATGACTTGAAACAGGCACCTGAGGCAGCTGCCCTGTCCTAAACTGCCCCTGACAAAACTCAATTGGGCCAAGACTACAGCCTTTTTTATTACTGAGTTTGTAGGTTTTTATTCTACCTCACACTATCACTGATGGATTACATTCTTCAGTAATTCAGAAACTACATGGTGGTGCTTATAAAAATGATAGTTTAACACTGCAGTAACCTAAAGCAGTAGATTCTTTGAAGAACACATGGGCCTGTCACCTTGAGAACTGCAGGATTTGATTGATAGAAATACAATTCTTGAGATGCGTTTTATGTGTATAACAGGAAAAAACCCAAACCACTTACAGAAAGACAGGTAGAAAGCAGTCATGTAGAATTTTATAGTCTGTTTTCTGTTCATAATTCTACTGCACTCAATACAGTAGTGTAACTGGCCAGCTTTATGTACAAGAATCATCTGATCCTGACTTTCTTGGCAAAAGCACAGTCGAGACAAGATGGCCCAGCAATCTGTTCACCCAAATCTCAAAAGTGTCCAGTGTTGGGGAAATCCACAACTTCGCTGGGGAGATTATTCCCATGGCTGATTGTTCTCTTTGGGAAAAATTTTCCTCATGTGTCCAATTGGAACCTCCTCAGAAATAACTTGTACCCATTATCCCTTTTCTTCTCTGTGTGACTTCTTGTAAAAAGGGAGTCTCCATCTTCGCTTTAAGTAGTGGAACTCGGTGATAAGATCTCCCCTAAGCC
>VZRR01010838.1:61330-128026 GCA_013398015.1 Oreocharis arfaki | reverse complement strand
AATAATAATAATAATAATGCAAAAATGTAATGGAATATTCATTAACCAGTTCAGGCTAAGAAATACATGACATAAGTAAATCAGTTTCTCTCCAGCAGATAGGGTACATCTTTTTTCTATGCAATTTGCCTGCATACACTGACTACTGGGTTATAACCAATTGCGTGACATGGTTTATTTGGAATCCATCCTCAGATTTTTGCCATACACACTTGCCAGTTCTATCAATCATTCCCAACATGAAAGACACATTGTCTAACTCCTGCCCAGCTGCACAGATTTTCATGTTGCTAATCTGAATTATTTACAGTGTATGAGCTTACCCTAAGAAGCGTGCAATGCAGTATATTGTTTCCCTCTTGGCAGCGTTCATAGCTGTAAGAGAGGAGCTACTGTAATTTTTGAAAATTGACATAATATCTGTTTATGATGTCTTGTTAGCACATGCTGAACCCATTTGCACTATCACCTGCTTTTAAACAAGATACCATGAGCAGTGGAGAAATGTTGGCTGCTGTAGCACATGAAGATATAATTCAGCCTCATGCATCCTCTCTTCTGGGAGAATTGGGCCAGAGAGAAATGCCCAAGAAATTCCATGCTGTTAAGCAGATTTCAGATTTGCTTTGTGAAAATCCCTGTCATGCAATAAACCGTGCATTGAATAAACTGTGAGTAAAAATAGCTTTGTTATGCTTTTAAGCTTCTGGCATATCTCACCAAAATATGTGGAGCTAAGGCAAAATGGCTCTCCAATTTTAGGGAGATCTCCTACTGCTGACCAAGTAGCAGTTGCAGAAGTATTGTTGTCTCACAGACTGAATTTTTATCACTGCATTATCCACTGTTTCTCAGAGCAGATGCTTCTTGATTTATGCCAAAATGCACTACATTCAAGCCAGTGACATCCATATGAAACAGTTTAACCCGCAGTTAATCTACTATACTGTGTGGTCACTGCTTTCTTGTGCTTTCAAGAGTGTCATTGTGTATGAGAATAAAATATTAGGTAATGCTGCTTTAACAACAGCTGTAACTAAACCCCTATCACAATGACAATCCACAAAAAAAAATATGTTACAGAGAGAAAGGGGGATAATTTTTTTTTCATTTTGAAAGCTCCTATGGGATTGATATCAGTGATACTCATTGTGTTAATATATGGAGTAGTTTTGCATCAATATTGATGTAAATGGATTTACAGAAACTGACTGTCTCTGGTTAAACTTGGACAAGTCCTAGAGGAAATACCTTTGAATGATTTATTTTTCTTCATCACTCATTTTACCACTTCAGCAAATATCTGACATCTTTTTGTTTAGAAAATGATTTCACACAGCAAACAAAAAAGCAGTGTGTAATACAATTGCTTAAAATGAGTCATTTGGGGGTTGATCCAAAGTCCTTTGAAGTCAGTGAGAGGTTGCCATTGACATCAGTACCTTTTGAATCAGATCCTCTAAGGAATAGATATAATAAAAGCTGATGACAGAGAAGGTAAGGCTAAAAGGTAGATAAAAGGAGATGAAAGGCGGGGAGGGGGGAGATTGCCACACTCACCCAGCTTCATACCACTTGCAGTAAATCCATTAGGATATTTAACCACCTAAGATAAATAAGTTTCTCTTTACTGTGGTCTGTTAAGTGATAGGGAGAATATACAAGCAATATCACAGATTTCCCATCAAGGCAGGCTACCAAATCATGATCAAAAGTGATGTTCAAAAAGTGTTGCACTTACGGAGGCTGTCACTGATTTACGAGACAGTACAGGCTGCAGTGAAACACATATGAGATGTTCAGTGTCTTCCCTGAAGGGTGGGTCTTTCTTCATAACCTCTCTTCAGTCAAGCAGTGCAATGCCACAGAGCTATAACATACCGCAACTCAAATGCCTTTTCAAATACTGTTCTCTTTTTATGGCTAGCTCTTTTCTTCTTGAAAGAGCCTTCTTCCAAATATGATCTTTAATTACACTCTATTTGTTTGTTTATATATTTGGGTTTTTTGGTAGAAACCTTTTGTCTTTCATTTGCACCCTTCTGCAGCATCCGTTCTTCAGCACTGTGCTTTAAGTATGTATTCTTCAGTTAGAACATGCTGATGTTTAAGCAAACATAAAATATTTTTTTCAATCGCAGATGGCATTTTTAAATATTAATATGCATTTATGGAAATACATGCTGGTGAAAGGAGTCTCACTAATATCAAGACAATCTCTGTCAATGTAGTTTTGAGACTGTTTTCTGAGCTATATGTTTACGACAGCATGCACACTTCCTTTAGCTCTTGCCTCCTCATTCTCCTGCTATGTATACATAGTCCAGCTGGGAAGAAATATGAGTGCCTCCAGCTGAAGGCCAAGTCAAATACTAGGTCTTCATGTGTTTTTGAATTTCTAATAAACAATCCCACAGAGAGAGTAACAGTATGGTCAAGCACATGCAGCTAGCTTTGAATATCTGATTCATTTAAATGCTCTTTACTTCCATATTTGTATCAACCTTGAACTTCATATTAGATTCCTAAAAAACACTCCTATTTTATTTTCTTAAGCAATGTGCCTTAAATGCCTTTCTATTGAGCCCGTAAATATTTAAGTTATGTCTTTCCTTAGATTTTTCTAATAGCTCTTTCAGAATTTTCAGATTTGAGTGTAAGTCACAAAATACAACCAGCTAGTTTTAGAATCTGAGTAATGTGAGGTCAGGTTTATTTTGAAAGCTCAAAATCTAGACTTTACTTCCATGATTTATTACATCACAGCTGCAAAAAATTGGCATTAAGTAGGACTAGGACTACTTAACACAGTGCACTGTGAACACATGTACCTGAAATACATGAAATGACAAACATTTTCCCCAAGCAGTGTTAAATAGCAGTGAAGATTTAGAGAGCAGAAGCACTGGCCTATTTAGGACTGTCTGCTGGGGGGCTGGGCAGGCTTCTCATCCCTAAGTCCTTAGATGGAAAGAAAACATTTGACAGTGCCATACTGAAGAATTTAATATTTTTTAAAGATTTATAATTTTTATCTCGCATTTATTAGCAATCAAGGCACTCTAAGCAAAGAAAGCGGTATCATTCAATCAAGACTTTATTTTTGTGGATCAAGTTCCAGACAATTTGGCCTGTGGTAACTAAAATTATCATTAAGGGTCAAGTAATGCCTAGTGATAAATTTAGCACAAGTGTGGGACCATCACTTTTGTTTGTACATAACCACAGAGACTCCATGCTTTTAGCAAGGTTTAATTGATTACTCAGGGGAACTCACACAGGTAAGGAAGAACATGTATTAGTGTGATTAAATACTTAGGCAGATGAAAAATCTTGGGTGTTCTTCTGAAGACTTAATGAACATGCTGGAAAATTTTACTCTGGTCTGAAGGTGCAATAACAAGTGGGTCGAATTTTTTCTATCACTATGAGTTTTGTTTTATTTTAAAGGAGTTTCAACTTGTATGATAAAATTGATTAAATGGATAAGATTTATTTTTTCATTTCTTGCAGTTTATCTCTGGATTCAGTTATCAAAGCTATAAATTACAAAGTATAGTCACATTTTCTGAATGTTAAACATTCTGGCAGAAATTCATACTCATAAGTACTAGAAACCATATTGACTCATTAAAAATGAATAAACAGAATTTTTGTTGTATTTCTCGAATAAATAAATGTGTGCTTACACACTCCTATTCTCTGAAAATACACATTCTCAGCAGCATGTATAGATTATATATCAAGGATATAGTGAAATGAAGGAAGAAATAGAATCATATTTGGTCATCTTTTCTCGCTGTGACATTATCTACCAAGTCTTCAAGGATTAAAACCTGTTATTGCACCAAAAGACCTCTTGAATCGACATCATGAGCAAGGGAATGTGCATCTCAATAAAAGGGGTCTTTTGAGACGCATGTTCAGTGATTTTTGGAGTAGTTCAGCTTTTTTCATGTGCTGGTTTTGGCTGGGGTAGCATTAAATTTCTTCACAGTGGCTGGTATGAGGCTGTGTTTTGGATTTGTGCTGAATGCAGGGTTGATAACACAGAGATGTTTTTGTTATTGCTGAGCAGGGCTTACACAGAGCCAAGGCCTTTTCTGCTTTTTGTACTTCCACACTGGTGAGAGAGCTGGGGGTGCACGGGAGCCTGGGAGGAGACAGCTGGGACAGGTGACCAAACTGACCAAAGGGATATTCCAGGCCATATGACATCATGGTCAGTACATAAAGTTGGGGGGAAGGAAGAGAAAGGGGAGAATGTTTGGAGTGATGGCATTTGTCTATCCAAGCAAGCATTACACATGATGGGGCCGTGCTCTCCTGGAGATGGCTGAACACCTGCCTGCCATGGCAAGCACTGAATTCATTCCTTGTTTTAATTTTTTTGCGTACACAGATTTTGTTTTCCCTATCAACCTGTCTTTATCTCAACCCATGAGTTTTCCAGCTTCCAATTCTCTCCCCATTCCTGCTGGTGGTGAGTGAAAAGCTGCCTGGGGCTTGGTGGCTGGCTGGGGATGGGCCATGACATATCATTAGACAATAATGGGTTCTTTTGCTGGGGTTGGTTTGGGTTTTTTTGCATGCATGGCTTTGGTTTTCTGAGATCAATCAAGTACATGATGTAAGCTTATCATGCTGGAGTTGTGCAGCCTGTTATTTGCTGCTTTTTTTTATGCTGTGCGTGACTTTCTCTATGGTAAAGAAATATAATTATAGAGTGGTCATTGTATCCCAGTACCTTTCAGAAACCTTAAGAGGTAGACAGAGTAAATCTGGACTTTTCAAAACAGCAATAGAAGCTGGACAAAAATTATTATAAGGTTCACTCACGTGACAGCTATTAGATAAGGAATGGTCTGAGTGCCAGAACACCCCCTGTGAATGTTTAGCAACTGCTAAGGAATTAGAGTGATGCTTCTTAAAAGCTTTTCCATTATATTACATTTAAAACCAAGATATTATAGTGTCAAAATGTGAGGAAAAGACTGCTCTTCAGATGGTCAAGCTCTGTGTCCCAGGTCACCACAGATTTGTCATCTCAGGACAGCCAAGTGTTTCCCACAGCAGAAGCCAAGTGGCAGCGTGAGCTGGGAACCCAAAGGCCATATGGCTGCCGTGAAGAGGGCTCAGCAGTCTCCCTGAGTATCTCTGCTCATGGTCCAGAACCTTCTGCTTGCTCTTCTGCTGGCCCACATGAAGGGGAGCGGGCCCAGCCTGAACGTGCCATGGCTCTTGCATGGGGCTCTTGCGCTTGCACGGCAGGGAAGGCATGCAGGGAGGTCAGACCCATTCCTGTTAGATCAGGCTGCTCAGGGCCAGGATCAGTCAGTTTTAACTCAGTTCCTTCCAGCTCACACAGCCTGAAGAGTGCTGCAGCCCACTGACCACCCTGGTGGACCCACATCTGTCATAAACCGGGTAACCAAAACAGGACACTGTATTCCAGGTGTGGTCTCACAAGTGAAACCCCACAAGCGAAACATTTACCCAGTATCCCCAATTCCACTATCTCCTTCCACACTGATAGAACTCTTTATGAATCTGGGGATAAGTTCCACTGCCTACATACAGGCACTGTTAAGTGATAGCCCCTCTCAGACCTTCATGCATCTGAGATACCCACTAGCTTTGTGCATAGGTGATGTCAGTGTTTGGGAATCCTGTGGCTTTCTGGAGTGGCAGCTGGAAAACCATGTCCCTGACATCTTTATGTGGGCAGCTGAGTCCCTCCATCAGAGCTCGATTGTAGAAGGACACTCTAGGAGATGCTCAAATGCTGGATGTCAGGAGATACTCTAACGACTTTCTCTGTCTCTTTCAAGGCAATGGTAATGGCCTCAAAAAAATCATCCTGTGGCACATACTTGGCCACCCACTCGATTTAAGCCTTTATCTGTGCTTTTTACCAGTCCCTCTACCTGAAACACTCCTCACCTGCACAAACCTCAGCATTAGTCCATTCTTTATTTGTCTTCCATGTCATGAACAGCAAAATGTTGTGATTTAGAGTCCTGGTTTACAGCTATGCCAAATAGCTGCATTTAGCATAGGGTATGTGGGGGGGTATGTTGAGTGTTTCTTCATATATTTCTGAGGCATAAAACTGCCAGGAGGAAACTGAGAAGGGAAATTTGCAGGTAGAGTAATAAAGGAGGAAAAGACATGCTGTAATTCTGCCAATTCCATTGAATTTAAAAGCAGAGTAGAAATCTAGGATAATAAAGTTCCTAGAACTTGTGTGAAAACTGGCAGCTGGGTAGAGGCCAGAAACGCTCCCAGTGCCCCTGCAAAGGGGAAGAGTGGCCGTACTCGGCCATAACTGGCCAGCAGTGCACGAGCAGCTCCAAAGCAGACTTGTCCTCCTCGCAATGGGGTCAGTAGAAGGGTAGAGAAGCAGCACTGACTACATGGATGGCACTGTGCAGGATAAAGCATGCTGCTCTGTAG
Source organism: Oreocharis arfaki (assembly GCA_013398015.1). Lineage (NCBI taxonomy): Eukaryota > Metazoa > Chordata > Aves > Passeriformes > Paramythiidae > Oreocharis > Oreocharis arfaki. Next base: position 121,570 of record VZRR01010838.1, on the reverse strand, counting down.
AAAAGCAGGTTTCATTAGTTCTCCTGTTCAGTGAAAACTATTTTTTATAAACAGCAGTAGCGACCCACCAGTAAGCTCATGGAACTAACAATAATGTGGTACTTGATTACTCTATTTGTCTAAATGCCTTGACCTTTAGCCCTTCCTTTTCCTGCCAATTCAGACTGATGCTTTTAGGGGCAGAGCTTGTCATGCTGCAGGATCTTCACTATTAAGAACATTTTCCTCGGCAACTGTTCTTAATAATTGTGAAAGTCCCACAGCATGACTCAAAATATATCTACAGTACAGTTGACTAATTTGGAGCCCAAAATAACCCAGAGGAGTAGGTGAGCTGATCTGGAGCTGTCAAAACTGGCTCAGCACCACAGATGTGTTGAACAGCAAACTGAATAAACAATGTCAAGATAAACCAATAAGGTATTAGCACAAGGGCTGACAGCAGGTGTTGGACCTCACAATTAGCAACCTACAAATAAAATCTATGCAATGCTTGGAACTACAACAGGCTTAAGACAATTTAGAGCTCTGTCAAGTGGCTTAGTTTTGGTTTGGGTTTTTTGTGGCAGAGAGGACAGAGCTCATGCCAAGCTCTGGAAAAAAATAGAGACTGTAGTTCTTTGTTTGGTGGTAGGACCCACATGACCTTTTTTGTTTATTTTTTTTTTCCCCCGTGCAGGACTAGCTACTCAGTCCAGGGTCACCTTGCATCCTTGTGGTGTCCTGGTGACTGGCTGCTAAAGGAGTGACTGATGAAAGGGGAAGACAGCTTTCTATGCCTTCATTGCTACTGAACACATTGTTGAGAGACTGTAGCTTTAGTTTCTGCTATTTGACAATTTGGAGTAACCCAGAAATCATCACCTTTGTGGAAGGTTTTATAATCAGCACGAATGGATCCAAACAGCCTAAGACGGTTATGCAGACCGGTACCAAATGCCAAAGCTCATTTTCCGAGTAATCTCTCGACTGTTTTCATCTGGTCCTTCTAAAACTCAAGCATAATCTCCTGAGCCCAGTGAGACTTACGGAGAAGGACATTTCTCTATTTCTTTGTTGCCTGACCTGGCTTCGGAAAAATCTTCCCATGGCACACACAATAGAGATATCACACCATGCTTGTTTGGCTTTCTGACAACACTGAAACAGACACTCCTGTTTTCCTGATCAATGGTACTGCACCTCCAAGCAAGCTGTACTGTGCTGTGAGCTGGTCTCTGCCATAAAAATGCACAAATGATGTATATAAATGCATATACATACCTTCATTTATATTCCCAGCACAGCAGATGAAATAATTCTGCACCATGTATATTTTTGTGCTGTTAAGGTGCACTGTTGCTTTGCAAGCAAAACAGTAGATCTTTCATTTGCCGGTGACATTGCACAAAGTGCTTATAATTCAGTGTTAGCTTATCAGCCGTCCAATCTCCCACTCCAGGGAATGTGTCAACCATCAAAAGGAGTGGAGGAGGTGTGCTGAATCTTAATGGCTTCTATTTCATCAGACGCACTTTCTTAAGGGCATTTAATCAATGAGGACAAGTAGTAGGCAGATTTTTAAATAAATGTGTCACTTTAGGTTAATCCGCAGCACAGTTGAATGTATTTGTTTATGCGATTCCCCGAATATGTTCCTCTGCTGCTCAGCTGAATTGATAATCTGTAAATCAAAACATGTTACAAGTAGTTTTAAACTAGCCCTTGAGCAATGACTTCATTTGACCTACTGGTATCTAAACCATTCAGAAGTTTCAGATCCAAGGGTGTTTAATGTCAGTTTTGTGTTCAGCACAGTTTCAAGTAAGCTTTTTGTTCAGTGAATCCTAACTGGGTTTTGGTCATTGAAGGCTTATAGAAATATTTTCGTGTAGGGTTTGTTTTTTTTTTAACGCGGCAGGATTTTTCCTATTTTCTTTCTTTTATTTTTTCTTTTCCCTTTGTGAAGCAGTCTTTGGAGGAAAAAAAAGGATCACAACCATTTGCAATTTTTAAGCATTGCCTCTTATTATTACTTAGTCTCATATAGCAATTAATGTAACTGTACAATAGGATAAAATAGGTTACTTTTTAGAAGCATATTTACTTTTAAAACAGTGAAAACACAAAACCAGGAAAAATGGGTTAGATGGGTATGTAGATAAATTCACTTGTGCTTATGCAGGTGATAAGCAGCTACCCATGAGTTCTGATTTATGATGTTAACTCCTTGCCAATTAAAACGCTGAAACCGTTTATCCTTCACGGTCGCATAGGAGAAAAAGATTATCAAAAAATTCATGGCGGAAAAAAGGATCATGCATTAGCATACAATAATCACATTTAGTCTATTGTAAAATGGATCGAAATTATGATTATACCAATATATATCAGTGTTCAGAGAGAGGTAAACTGGCAAACTAGTGGGAAAAAAAGCTAGCCCATCTGTACTTCAGGCTTCCACTGATGCAAAACATTGGCAAGGCTGCTTTGATTTACACTGATGTGAACAAGATTATAATCAAGCCTAACAGCTAGACTGTATGCTATTTGTGCTACTCAGCTGTGAGAACATATAAGGCCTAAATGTGTAGTCAAAATCCCCTTGGAGACCAATGCAAACGTCACCTGCACAATGACCACAGGGCTGTACTGTTTGAGGGATCTTCACTATTAAGAACATTAGATAACTTTTAAAATTTAAACTTTTAAATAGAAAACTTTTACCTACAGCCATTTATGGAGGTCTTTTGCAGAAATACTCTGTAGATCAAAGCGTGTGACATTGCAAAGGACATCTGTGATTACGAGAGGCTGCTTGTGTTATGTAATATAAATCATTTGAGCATGGGCATCCAACCAGAATATGACTTTCCAGTTCATGTGAGGAGTAATTAGATCGGCGAGAGCACACCATGTGCAGAGTAGTGAAATAAAATAAAATGCATCAATGGATCTCATAGACAAAAACTAAAATAGGGCTGAGGAGGTGTTACAGGTGCTCTCAGCAATGTTCTTATAATTTTAAGGGTGATTTTCACACGACCTTAACCTGCACAAATGCTCTGTTTCCAAACTATGCAGTACTAGCTTATAAGCATATATATAATGAGTACGTTCATATCTGTATTTATGTAGCAATTTGTATCCCAATTTCACTTTTCTCCATTCAAGTTAAATTAAACTAATTCTTGTGCATTCTACTTGTAATGTGCAATTAGCTTCCTGGGACTGGAATCTATTTTACTTTCCTACCTTGCAGGAGGCTTTGAAGACCCCAGGTAAAACACACCGCATCACTTAGCGAAGGATCTTTAATATGGATCCGAATGCCATGTAAATCAAACCATTCTGTAAACTGTGCTTCAACCTCTTTAAACAGATCTCCATTTTAGCTTTAACATCATTATGCCCCATTGTGATGAAAATGGACTTTCTGTATCCTGTGATAATGAAAATAGCCACTTTATGCAGTTTCTGTCTGCAATTATCCAGGCTTTTCTCAGACTCTAGAGGAATCTAAGCTAATTGCTTTGGGACTTTTGCTACATTTCCATAAATTCTTTGTTAATTTTTCATGAGAAACTGTTATTGCAGTTGGCCTTAAAGTTCCCATTGTATTCAATAATGTAAAGAAGTCATTATGAAAACATAACCAATTCACTAGTGCCTCCATCAAAGCTACACTCTTTTATCTACTTGTATTCTCAGGTGAGGCCTGATGACTCATCCAAACCCTTCAATGGCTCTTTTTTTTTTTTTCTTGGTATTTTGATACACAGTTTTCTTCATCTGAGTTTACTCAAAGCAAATTTAAAAGTGGTTCTATGTGGTGCATGACCTTGTCATTATAGGACATGAATTGAGTTTGCTTTATCTCAGGGCAAGCTTCTCAATGCAAAAAGCAGCAGATTTGCATTCATTTTGGTGGCATCACGCCAGTTTACACTCCCTACAGCACCAGCCTCAAAGCCTGTGCTTTAACAGAAACAGCAGTGCAGTCCACTGAGATGCCACTTTAAAAGTCCTTGAATCATGTAAAACTTGCTTGGCCCTCTCAGAACCCTGAAAAACACCAACAGCAATGAAAGCACCTACACATTTTAAGAGCTTATTGAGTGCAACTGATTTTCCCCTTTTTAGCTTGTTGCGATCATAAAATACTGCCATCTTTGTAATCAGATATGTCACACTGCCAGCTCTGAAGCAGCTAAGGCAATCTGCAGTGCAAGACACACTTTCACAGCGATTTTCTCTTGAACATCGCAACGGAAGAACACAAAAACTACTGAGAAACAAAAGAAAAGCACCAGTGTGAAAAAAATCGTGCTGAAAAATCAGGATAGGCCAGTATTTTTCTAGTTAAAGGATACTGCTTAGGGATATGGTTTATGGAAAGCACAGGTTTTGCTGATATCAATAGAAGCCATTATAGATTAGAACTGAATCATTTAATGACCTATCTTTCTCCAAGGTCCTGTAAGGTCTGATTGTGGAAAAAGGCAAGGGATTGTAAGCAAACCTCAGAAATCTCTAAGGTTTGACTCAGAAACATGCTCACAAATCCCATTGCTTATCCTAAGCTTTTCTAAACCTCTTTCGTGTGGTAATGAGGCAGAGGATCATTGCATGATTGGATCTCTTATTCTGTTTTCGGTAGGTGGTCTGAAATAAAAGAAAACCAATATTGCTTGTGATATTTATCTTAATATTAAATGAAAAAACCTTAAATAAATAAAATGTTAGCCCACTTTTTGCTTTCTCACCAAAAAAAGATAAAGCTGGCTTCAATCTTGTCCACAGATTAAGTTTTTTCACATTTGTTACTGATTTTCCAGTGCTGGAGACTATCCGTTCAAGATCTGTGCCCTCCCCATACTTCTCAGGAGCTATGGTGCTTTATTCTCCAAGGAAGTGACTGATGTGAACAGGAATATAGACAGCATATGGCACCACTCAGGATGCCTGCAGTGGATGGCATGTTGCACTGGAGGGAGATTTACTCTGTTTCAGCTCTTGTTGTGTGTGCTCCCAAGCAGGCACATTCCCAGCCTCTCTCCAATGGCAGTTTTACTACCGCTGCTTTTCGAGGATTTGCTGCCACTGATGCTAATGATGAGACAAGTGAAAGACGCTGTACAGTAGCTACTAGGCGGAGATTTTGGCTCATAAAAGAGTCTCAACTATTGGGTTTTTTGTTACTCTAGTAATAGCAAAAATAATGAGTGGTATTAGGACTCTAAGCCTTCCATGTATACGATTTCAAAAGTACTTGAGCACTTTACTAGTTTATCATCTCTACTTTATGCAGAGCACTGGATATGTTAAGTTTTTTCCCCAAGAGGTAGTACATCCACCCTCTCCATACTGGTTTTCTTCCATACAAAACTGGGTTTGCTTTGAAAGAGAGAAGTGATTGAAAAGCCTGTCGTCACCCAAAAGTCTTCACCTGTAGGAAGATTAATGGTCTTAAGAGCTGGTCTGCCTCTCTTTTCACCATCTTCCCTCCAGCATCTGCTCCACACAGCAAATCTGACCCCAGGCATTCAGGATGGGTCAGGGAGGAAAAATGGATCCACCGGCAGGGGTGGTCTCTCAATTCATAAGGGATGTGCAATCATGCTTTCCCTATAGTTACTGAGTGGACCAGAGGATACAGGATATTACTTGGGGTGGCTAAACAAGCTGTTAACTGAGAAGGGTGGAACAAAGGTTATAGAAGAGAGGGTGGGCATGAAGTGGTGTAAACTAAGAGATACGTGTAAGAAAGGAGATATATACACCCACTTGTATGACTAGGTGTGCACATCTGTCTACTCAGGGGATTGAGGCAAGAGACAAAAGAAAGAAGGCAAAGAGGAGTGGAAAGGTGCAAATGCAGGAAGCACTTCCAAGATTTTTGCTCAAGAGTACAGCAATGGCCAATGTTTTTTGTGCAAATGGCTGCAGCGATGCAGGAAAACTGAGCTTCTGGAGAATGTTTGGCTGTGCTTCCCTGAGCAAGTCATCCTGCTTCGTTTGCACACAATAATTGCAGCAGGCTTTACAGACTGTAGCTTCTTTACTGGCAACAAAAATTTCACTTGGGTAAATTCAGTCCAGCAGACCAGGTTTATTGTATCCTGAATATATTCACAAGTTCATAACAGGCTAGGGTTTTTTCCTTCTTTTGTAGCTGGCTTGTCTTGGAGGGTTTTTTTACATATCAGTTTCTTCCTAGCTTTGGTATTTTGTTGCTCTGATATTGCCTGAACTAAGATAGCAAATGAAGTGATTACACAAGCTAGTGAATGTGACTTGGATCTTTTGCCTTTTCTTCACTTCAGTATCTGTTAAATAAGTGAGAGAAAGACAGATGCCTGAAGTCTTTGTGGAAAAAAAAAACATAAAAGAGAGCAAACACATACATTAAATAGCCTTGGATTTTTCCCAAAGTCCTTAGTGCTTAGTTTCAATCTATCAGGCAAAAAAGATTATTTAGGGAATATATACACAAGGAGCACATAAAATTTTCCCTGAATTGTTAGCCTGTTGTAAGACTGATCACCAAAAGCAACACAAAAAAAAAAAAAATTATAAAAAGCCCTTTCATTCTTACAACAATCATTCTTTTTCTATTACCTGAATGTNTAGAGTACCTATTTTCATGTAAGTAATCACATTCCAGCTAGCTACAATGTGAAGACAATTCTTCATTGAAAGCTATTGGGAAGATAAAGTTCACATGCTTTCAAAAAACCCCCCAAAACAAAGCAAAAACACCCTGAAAACTTGTGACTGTTAAAGTCCATTATCCATTATGTTGTTCTTTACTCCAGTGAAGGATCTCATAGAAATGCTGTTACAACAACAATGAAAAACACATTGCTTTACATGAAGCTTCATTTGTGAATTCCCTGTGGCTAGTGCATTTCTTTCCCAAACGGAAAGAAATGGAGTGTCATGTGTATCAGCTTGTTCTTTGCTCACATTCCTCTTTACGTTGATGAGAATTTTTCAGCACAAGCGTTCAAGAATGGCACTTTACTTAAAGATACTGTGTTATGTTAAGCAGACAATATTGTGATTATTTAGCAGCTATGGTAGACTGTGGATGCAGTCCTGTTGATTTTATTAAAAAGAGGCTGTCAGGATCTATAATTCACACATCATTAACTGCTTCATTAAGACTACAGCAGCTCTGTGAGCCCTAAACTTGTAGCAGTTGCATGACAATACAGGTAAATGTTCACTGGTTGAGACATGCAAGCATCTCCACTGACTTGTTCACTGGATAATTAAAAGCCAGTACTGTTTTTAAGGAAACACTTTTTCCAAACTACAAGCATAAATGCATAAAACATGTTCACCTAGAATTGATTTGATTTAAGTTAAAAGCATTACTTTGCAATGAGGTGTGCAATCTCACATCGTCAATCAAAAAAAGGCAATAACATACCAAAATGTACAGTCATTTAAGTATTTTCATATGGTTTGGGTTTTCTTTACTGGAATATGAAGCAGCCTGTGTGCTGAAACAATGTGAAGCAGAACTCTTACAGACACGAGCAATGTGAATCATATTTATTTAAGAATTTAGAATTCAGAGAGCATTAATTATGCAGAGAAAAATTTTATTTTCCTATTATTTCTACTGAGTAATTCAAAGTTTCCACTCTTGCTGTTTCATCTTCTCTTTCAACAGACATGTCCTTCCCTCTCTTTCTGATTATTTAGTTAAAGTTACCAACTCAGAGACAAACACATGGCATGGATTTTGAACTGGACTGTGGAGCCTGATAGACTTGAGTAGATTTGGAAACAAGCAAAAAAGATTTGCACTTCACGAATTATGTAGAGTTGACTGTGGCAGCCTTCTCAGTGGGATGCACGTGTAGTCCTCACAGCACTGCAGAGCTCTTCCCCTCTCTTCTCTGTGACCTTTTTACCTTCTTCCATCCATGGTCGCCACTATTTGTGCAATCCTGGGGTGAAGAAGGGGGAACTGGTCTGGCAGCTCGTGCTGCCGGCTTTGGTTCAGCCACCTCTGATGCCTTGTCCCTCAGAAGAGCTCCTTGATACCAGGACACTGCTCGTATTCTGCAAACACACATGTGCTGATGGGACAGGTTTCCTTCTGTTGTCAGCTGCCACAAATTTCCAGCCCTCCTCACCTTGGGAGCAGCAAGCACACCATGCATGTGAAGATCCTGCCCACCTACTCCAGCAACTGCAGCCTCCTCCCACAACTCTTGCACCTGGAGCACCCCGATCTCTTGGGATACCCCAGCACCTCAGCTCACCCTGGAGCTGCCCCGGCTCAGGGCCACAGGGTGTTGGGGCAGTCACTGGGCTAGGGCCGGAGGGCCAGGTGCTGCAGCTGCTCACCACCATCGATGGTCCAAGCCTGGGTGTCCTGACAAGTCTGCAGCAGCATTTCTGGGGCCCAGCATCCCGTACTGATGCACCCAGCAACAGCAGCCTGCACCCCTAAACCAGTGCTCTGACTACCGACAAGTGCTCCCTAACAGTCAGAAAACTGAAATCTACTTTCTGTTCAAGAAAGCAAGCAAAAGATTTTCTGATGGCTGGCGGCCCTGTGTGAGTCTCAGTGTGATTCTAGCTTTAGGGTTACGGTCAAGAGAGGAGCAAGGCTAAAGCTACTGTAAGAGTGGATCTGCAAGGGGGCTGTCAGAAAAAGCTAAAGGCTGCCTGGTAGTCACACTTCTTTCATTTTTTATCATGCACCTTTTGGAGGCTGCTAAATAAAATAAATGCCATGATATTGTATTCATTGTTATCAGTCTAGGAGCAAAATGCAAGGCATAATTGACTGATGTTACCCTAGTAGTTAATTTGAAACTTTCTAACTTAATGCCCTGAAGCCTTACTAACAATATATATAAAAATACCATGGTTGTTGGTATCTATAAATGACATAAATAAAATTTTTGTCAACAAACATTTCGGACATTCCTTGGAGACAGTACGTGAACATCTATACAGACATTTTTGTAAGGAAATATTCAAGTTTTTATTTTCAGTTTGTTTGTTTGTTTGTTTGTCCTCTGCATTCACCTAGAGAGATGCGCAGATTTCTACTCAGTCACAGTGTATTCCTTCAAGGTTAAATCCCAGGTCTCATGGGAAATGTATTATTCTCTCTGTAAGATGTCAATGTTTTTAATAATGTTCTAATCAAGAAAAATTTCTTAACATCACAATGCCAACAACTATTTTTGCTGAACGACATTGGCTGCACCACTCACAAAATACTTAACATTTATAAGGACGTCTGGGCCAGAAAACTTTGGCTAGGCTATTCTTCCTATATTTTGGTGTACTAGTGATTACTGAGAAATAAGATCAGCTATAATTTCCAAGCCTTTGTCTTTAGTGCTGCTCAAATGTGTCAAATGCTAAAGAACAAAGCTCCATGTCTTTTCCCTCTCATTATCACTAGTGCATACCAGTGCTCTTAACAGCAAAAGCACTGGTTACATTGGGAGATGGTGGATTTTGTGCAGACTGGAAGAGTAGTCACTGTGTAAACAATTAGAGGACAATAGTTTTCACTGTGACCTTGTACTGACCTTCACCAAGAGGTATAAACTTCTCTGCTAGAAGTAAAACATGAATTCCTTCCTGTCTTTCCAGGACAGATAGCCTAAGACATGGTAGTAAATTCAGTGTGCCCAAGGCCATTCTCCAACCAACCTACACTGAACAGCACACATTCTTTCCTCTAAATTATCCTATCATTCAAAACAAGGCAACCAAATCCAAACCTACAACTTGGATACAGGCCCATCCCTTGCCCAGCAGATGGTGTGGGCCAAAACTGGGATGAAAGAGCCCTGGCAGTGTTTAGTATGGATGGGTAAGCCTAGTGCCCAGCATGGTCCCCAGCTCTCCTTAATTTAGCAGTATAGAAATAGCAGGAGGCTTATTCTGATGCTCCTGAAATTTTCTGGGGAGTAAATCTACTGCTTCTGTATTAATTTTACTTAGAAAACTTGCGGAAAATACAAGAAAGGTCAGTAGTCACAACAGCAGCATCTGAGTAAGTCAAATAATATTTTACAAATTTTTCCAGCTTAGCTAGCATATTCCTTTCACAGCCTTTCGCTTTTCCTGCAAGTTGTATTCAGTTACAAAGTTTGAAAAAAGAGATGAGAAAAATCCAATCAGTTCAGATATTCCTAGCTGACCTGATTGTGGGGAGAGCTGTTTGTGTCCAGAGCAGGATGACAAAAGGATTGTATCTATGGTAAATCAATGAGCACTAAATGCTACAGAAAGTTAGCAAAGCTTAATTAATTGGTCCCACAAGATACCATTGGGCAATTCAACAGTGAAATATTTTTCCCAATAGATCATCCAACTTTACAAGAGCTGAAAAACCCAGCAATCTGCAATTATGGACTGCAAACAAAAAGCCATGGAACTCGGCATGCATAAATCTTTGTGACAAATAATGGTAATTAAAAAAAACCCAAACAAACAAACTGGAAAAGAACAGACATGTTTTTCCAATAGGTGCATAGTGAGTTAAAAGGAAACTGTCCTATCCATCCCATGCAATTCCATAAACCTGCAGACATTACAAAAAGATAAGTGGAAGCAGGAAATTAATGTCCAACATTCCCCCGAACGATCCTCCTGGTAAGAGAGAATCATCATCATCATCATCATCATTTAGTGTACTAAAGCAACCACGGTGTTTGCACATGTTTAAGTCATGCAAAACTAAAAAAGCCCCCTTAGGAACATGTAGATACCACCACAACATTATTAATATAGAGATATACATGCAAAAAAAAAAAAAAAATATATAAATTAGACATATATGCCAGCTGGATCTTAGCATGAAATAGCCTTCAGAGCTTACACCTTAACAATGCTTCAAGAATCAGCTACATATGACTGCCTATATGACCAGTATTCTGTCTTAAAAGAATTTTTGAAAGACCCTCTAAGGCAGTCCTTAACACTCTGCCTTTCTAAAGAGTAACATAAACCTCCCTTGCTGGAACCTCATTCCTTAACTTCTCAGCCTATCTACAACTGTCATGAAGTAAAGTTGTTCTCCTATTTTGGGAGGTTTTGTTCTTTGTTTTAAGACTTCCACCTCTGATCAGATTTTCTTAAAATTGAAATTTTCCATTTCTAGCAATTCCCATTCTCCCTCAGACTCACTCTACTCAGAGCACAGCTTGAAGTGTAAATGGCCAAAAGACAGACAGGGCATGGAGCTGAGTTCTCCCCAGTGCTCAGTAGAGAGGGATTGTTAGTTAATGTCTTCCATGCTGTTTCATATCCCAGCAGGATGTGTTGATGTGTTCACAAGAGCATGCCATTGTTGACATTGTTCACTTTGATCCATGATAAACCCCTACAGAGTCACTACCTAACCACTACTTGTACAAGTTTATTTTCCTCACCTATGCATCATATTTTACGTATCTCTTGCACTGTACTTTTCCAGTTTGTGAAGATTATTCAGCAGTCCAGTCCTATCCCTTAATGCACTTCCAACCCATTCCAGTTTGGTAGGAGCTACACATTTTTTAAGAGAATATATTCGATTTCAATATGTAAGGTACTGATTAATATATTGAAGAGTGGTCTCAGAGCAGCAAAATGGGAGTCTCTTCTCAGTCCACAAAGTAGTTTGACCAAGAAGCATTGATAGATATTTGCCAAGCATAGGCTGCCAGTCACATTTGTTTCTACTTCACAACCGCTTAACAACACCACAGTTCCCCCACTTGTGCTTGGGAGTCTTGTGTAATACACAGCCAAAGTGTGTATTGACACAGTTTGTCTCTTAACTACAGTCAATATAGGTAACATGTGGTGTTATTCTCCTAATGCCCTATCAGAGAAGAAGATTTGGTTGCTTCATAATTATTTGTTCTTTTTTTGTTGACAGTTATACAACTCCTTGTGACGCCTAAAGACTTCTTAGCTTTGTAAATATTTTTCATATATTTGTAGATTTGTAGATTTTTATATATAGTCGTATTGTTTCTAGTACTTTTCCTGCCCTTTCTCAGAATAAGCTAACCCTTACTACCATATTCTTGAAATTCTGTTTCATCTTATTTGTAAGAAGAGAATTTCTGACAAGGACATCTTGTTTTCCAACAGAAGTTCAGAGACATAAGAAGAAAAGGGGCAAAGAACCCCCTGGACCAACTCCAAGGGGCTGGCCCAAGGGTGGGTTACTGGGGCAACTGATCTCCTATTGGCTGTACTTGCTAGATATACTGATTAATTAACCTTATAAAAATTGTAGAAATCCTTTATCATGCATGCGCAGAGCCATATTTGTGCCCCTGAAAGCTTTACTGAAAGAGTTGTTTTTTATATATCACTCTTAATACCATCTGAAAATCTTTTATTCCAGGCAACACTGGTTCCAAATAATTACACGGAGTCTGTTTTACTATTTGTTGTAGCATTATTCAGTGAGTTTGAATATGAACTCACCTCCTGGCCTCAGCTGACAAGCTGTGCTAACCTCAATTCCCATTCTCTTCATGCAAAGGTGGTGGAATTATTTCTGCGCCATGATGCCAAAAAAAAAAAAAGCAAAAAAATCAAACAACTAGTACAGTTTCCAGTTTTGCTTTGGCAAAGAATCCCTTTTTTCATACTTGCACAGGCACAATAAAAAATCTCAGAGACTTTTTAAGCATCTTGTGGCAAGTCAGATGTTACAAGCCAACAATTTCAACCATAAGCAATTTATTCATCTCTGCTCTCACAGCACGTTTGGCACATAACTTCAGAACCATCACAACTTTCAAGGTTTGGAAAGAAAACAAAAATCAGAAACTGGTGATAGAAGAAATAGATAAAAGCCTATCAGCAACTAAATAAGAGTCTCCTGGCATAAACACTTTCTCCCGTAAGGTCTTTGGCCTTCTCACATTTCTTCTGATGTCAGGCTGAAAATTCTCACAGCTCCTCAGCAAAAAGTTAAAACACCTGCTAAGTTCAAGGTGGAACTAGACTGTGGCTTCAATTTCATTACTGCTTTAAATAGTGCCATGATACTTCAGCAGATGCTGAAGTAAGTTAAACTATTATCTAGGCAGGTATCAAAATCTCTCGTCAAAGCCCTAGAACAACTCTACAGGTCATAAAATTCAGTTGCTTATAGGGTCCTTTTAGCTGTATGGAAACTTGACTCCCAGAGACGTTTCATTTTCATATTTATCATGCATTTCACATTCATCACGTCTTATGTGTTTATCAGGTGCTTCATATTTATGTTAGGTACATGTCTTTAATATTGGTAAAACACTACTGAACTCTAGATATAGGATAACGTGAAAAAAAAAGACAGAAGATTTGCATTAATACCTCTGCCACAGGTACTTTATGAAATGTCTGTCCAACAGCACTGTGCTAATAGGAGTCTGAATAACTCATCAACATTTCTCCAGACATTTCTCAAAAAAAGAGCTTTCTCATTCTATCTGTATATTCACCATTAATAGTGCCAAAAAACCTGCTGTAATCACACAGACATATAAAGATGGGATTCCTCAGAGTGCTTCCGGAGGTTGGAATCAATGGCAATTGCTACAACGGTATTTATACATCCCCATTGTCACATATCGTGAACTGCTGGGTTTTTTTGGGATCTGGCCCAGAGTTCTGACACATTTCTGGGGACCTACAGGGTACACCAAATTTGTGTCATGGCCATGATGTATGTGATACATAGAACACACATCAAGCAAAGCACCTCTCACGTGGCACTGTGAAAACACAAACCCTGACACACACGCGAGCCTGAACAGTGCAATGAGCTCTTCTGGTAAGCAAATGGCCTTTGTCTATCAAGTGCTTTTTATTGGTTTTCAGCTTAATGTTAATCAAACCAAGCAAAACTTCATTTACAGATAAGCATGTTTTAAAGAAATTAAATGGCAGTGGCTTTAGAAGTGCTTTTTCTATCATGGAAGTAACGTGAGGACAGCTAATTCAAGATGCTAATGTTAACGGGAGTTGATAAAGTTTTTGAGTAGAGAGGTGCATGGATTTATCAAGTGAAGCATGTATCTTAAATGTATTAGAAAATTATCATCTCACACTGATTAAGGATGTAACATTTCTCTCCACCGAGATGTGCTTTATGTCTGGGAGGCTATAATGTGTCTTGCAAATGGTTTCAGTATTTCACAGACAAATTATAGATTTCTCACTTCCATGTGTTCTGTCACTAAGTGAATGGAGATCCTAGAAAACTCAGCTCAAAAAAATATTCTCTGGATTGCTGTCCAAAGCAGTCATTTCATTACAATCCAACCTTTTTTCAAGGGCTCTAATCCATTTTGAGATGTTTCTCTTGTATTGCCTTAGCAGGCTATGACACAGTTAGACAGACATGAGGAAACTTCAGCCCTGTGAACACTTGCTCAAGAGAGACATGTAATCCCTGGCAGTAGTGCTTAATCACATTCCTCAGTCAGGTGTCAAACAGAGCAAAAGCACAAACACACAAGCAAGTTTTGTTTAGAGGACCTCAAAAAACCAGCCAAGTGGCAAATTTGGACATCTGTGCTAGACTGTGGCTGTCCTGTTTTTTCAGTCTAATCTGTCAAGATAACCATTTCCCCATTCTCTTACACAAACACAGACTTCCGTGTTTAAACACTGCAACAGTTCTAACAGAGCACAGGTTTTAATCATTCTCTGCTAAGTACACTAGCAAGAGGCTCAGAAAAGAAGCAAAACATCTTAAATGTAAGCTGCTGATTTTGCTGTGTGCAAAAGAGCAGGGCATGTGACCCTCAGATTTCAGATGAACTGTAAACAGTGGGCTTGTAAGAAAAAAAAATATGACTTAAAAGGACATGAGCTTTCTTTTGGTCCCTTAATTAAGAGGCCAAATTAAATTCAATTCTACTCTGAAAAAATAATTAGAATAATTAACTGGGGTGGGGGGGGGAGTCACTTTTCCTATAGGGTAACCTTTCCTACAGATTACCTCTATTATTCAGATAATATTAATGTAGCACTAGTAAAAGCCACTCCATGAGCATTATAATCATAAAATTTGATAAATGGGGTACATTATTCTATAGATGGCCACTGATTTTAATACCAAAATCTCAGAAGATATGCCTCTTACAGAAAGACTTATTTTAGACAAACAAATAAATACAATTAAAATCCCTCATCTATTTTTTCTGAATATTGACTCATCTTTTATTCTCTTCAGTCTCTTCCCCTTTCTCTTTTATTAGTTATGATTCATTTAATTCACATCTATATTATTTATCTTAGACTTTTACTGTTCTGCATGTTGTTCTCTTGCCTCTCTTCAGTAACTGTTCTTTTTCTCTCCGAAAGGAGTGTTTCTTTTCCATTCATTCTTTAATCCTTTTATGCCTATCATCCTTTACTGACTCACACACTTCCTCTTCTTTTCCTGTGATCTTTCTTATTTTCTTTTGTCTGATTCTTTTCATTGCATTCTACTCTTTTTTTTCTTGTTTTTCTTTTTTCCTACCACCTAATTTTTCTTTATCCTTTATCCCCAAAGTCTCTTTTTTCTTGCCATTGAATCCCTTCCTTTATCTCTTTGTCATCAGGGGATTTCCCTACATCCTAATCTTACATCTCTTCCTATCCAACATATGGTGTCTCCCATCCTCTCATTCCTGATGGGGTCCTTCTTCCTGTAGTGCTTCAGAGGATACATTTACCCTGACAGAAACACTATTCTCCCATCTTGCTCTTTCACCTCTTGCTTTATTTACACTGTAGCACAGGCTGAGCCTTACCACATGCTTGGCAGTCAGGGTCTGGGTCTGGGTCTTGTATTTCCCTCAAAAATGATCCCGAATATCTTCTACTCATGAGCCACCTGCGTGTAATGTGGATGCATGAGCTTTGGTGGGAGCCTCCTTCTCGCTTGGGAACAGGGTCTTGGACAAGTCAGGGAAGGAGCCCTCCACCACAAAGCTTCCTTGGTAATTCATATGATTTTCCAAGAGCTCTTCTTTCACAGCACTCTTATCAAAAGTGTTTCTCCTTAGAAACTGCTGTTAAAGAAAAGAATAAGGAAGGAATTTTCAAAACGCTTTATTCTTGGACAATAAAGGAACCACATCACAAACAAGAATACCTGAGTTTGTCTCTCACTCAGAGTTTATCCCTCCCACAGTGACTCTGCAGGCTCAATATCTCATTGAGGCAGCTGTACTCCTTTCTTCTACTTGTTACTCTCCTGTTTTCCTAGATCATCTCATCAGTGAAGGAGAGACAAAGAGCAGGTAGGTCTGGAGAAGATAAACATCTCCTGGTAGACCTTCGCTCACCTGTCAGGTTACTCACCAGTTTGTTACCCTGGTCAAAATGTTCATACCCAATTCTCAGAGAAAGGCTGAGACAACTGGCTTCCATTAGGCAGTCTAATTGCTCTTGGCAAAGACAGCAAACAAAACATCTTCCACTTCTTACGTTCAGGCTAAAAATAATTAGGCATCTGGTTTTACAACACAAACTGGATAAAAGAATTGAGAAGGAAAGTGTAATGGACAGTGGATCTGAAACACAGTCTGAAATGAGATACAGACAAAACATCATGTTTTCTTGCACAGTGATGTACAGACTGTACATTAAAGCAGTGTACTAAGTAAACTTCATGAGTGATGTATAGGCACAGAAAATAGCATGTCACATGCCTGAAAAATATTTCTCCTACCCAAAATTTCTCTCCTCCTGAGTGGTCTCCTCAGACCAATACTTCAGTTTGAACAAAATAGTAACTCTCAAGTGCTCTAGTGACACAGCTGCTCTTTTTGCTCATTGTTGAATGGTGCCAACTTCCAAACTACCTTTCAGAAAATAGTAGCAGCTGAGGATCATAGGCAGTTCAGATATGGAATGAGCTAGAAGGTGTGAATCAAGGTCCCAGCAGGCATAAATTCTCAAAAAAACTCTGGAAATGAAAGACTGAAAATTCACCTAGAAAGTATCCCCGTGGGGAGTGTTAGTCATAGTCATGATGCAGAAGTGAAAAACCAGCCCTGAACTGACTAACTGGGGGGAGGGGAAAACAACAAAACAAAATAAAAGAAGCAAAGCCTGGCTAGGGCCTGTGACCCAGGTTCCAGAGGTGAGTTCCCCTCACACCAGTCTCATCAAACCCAAACTGCAGTTTGCTCTAGTAGTTCTGAAAGTGCCAAATGCAGAACAGCTGGTTGTCCATACTCCCCATCTGAAAACATCGATTTAAAGCTTTGCAAAGACTTCCAGCTGTACTTACACAGAAACCCTTCTGTTGCTGAAGAATGTGAGCATACTTAGAAAATCATTGAACTGAGAATTTATTTAAAGATAGATGTTAGTAATTTCTAAAATTGTATTGTAATCCTCTGTGCTTACAAAGACATATCGATCTTTGGACCTACTTTAGATGATACCGTCTCGATATTGTGCAAAATTTCATGCTTCACAATTATGAGGCCTGTTTTAGAAGATTTCTTCTGTCTGCTGTGTTGAGGTCATCCATCAAAACTACACATCAGTGCTGTGTATAATCTCCCACTTAGTGTTGGAAAGTTCTGCTGAAGGCTTTTATGTTTATGCATTATCATGATCCTTTCCATTAGTCCTGATAAGACTGGAAGGATCACAAACTGGAGACACAATATTCAGATATCCTTCCATATATTCCTTCCAATCCTGCCCTACAAGGGGGTCATCTAAACAATTTCATAATCCATCAAACACTTGAACATTCTGCAGTTATTAGTCACCCGGGGAAAGGTACAGCTTGGGGGAAAGGCCATAGTTCCAACATGAATGCAAATATTAGTGAAGGCTGAGGTTATGAAGTTAAAGGATTTTCTCACAAAGGGAATATTGTCCTGAAGATTTAAATGTCAGAAGTATATGTGGGAAAATACCATTTCAGTGAAAAAAAATGAGCTTTTCATAGAACTAGATGCAAACGGCATGAAGTAAGGAACCCAGAGGAAGAGAGTACAGTCCTGTAAGAGTTCAAAATTGGAATATAAACATCAGAAGCACCAGAATGGAACAAGTGACTAAAAGGAGAAATCTGAGAATGAAGAAATAGACATGGTATATAAGTCTGACTACGTATATTTCAAACTGGTGTGACAGCAAGCATAAAATTTGTCCTGATGTGGCCCAGGACTAGCCTGGGCTTGCTGCTCAGACATACCCCTAGCTCATGCTGACCTGGTTGCCCATCAGGAACATCAGGGCCCCTCTGGGCAGACCTCAGCCTGTGCTTTTACTTTTGGTCACTGTGTCCCAGGAGCAGGAATTCACATTTCCCTTTGTTGAACCTTGCACATCTCTTTACAACCCAATCTCATCTCTCTACAGAGTGGCAATTCCTTCCTGAGTATGCACAACTCTTCCTGCTGTGTCACACACAAACCTGGAGCAGCAGATGCACTCAGTGCTATCATCTGGGCCAGTTATAAGGATGCTGAGCACTGCTGGTCCCAGCATTCACCCTGAGGAGCTCTGTTTACGAGTGGCAAACAGTTTGACTTCGAGCCATTGACTACCACCAGACAGTCAGACAGTCTTCCATACTCCTCGTGGCCCTTAACATAATGGGTTGCGAGCCAGGACACAATGGCACAATTGCATTAAGCATCCTGCTAAAATCAAGGTAGGTGATATCCTCAGCTCTCTGCTCACCACCAAGCAAGTTGTTTCACCACAGATGGTGACAAGATAGGTCAGGCACCATTTATCCTTGATAAATCTGTATTGGTTTTCCCAGTCACACTTTTGCCCTCCACATGCCTGGATAAAATAGCTTACAAGACGACATGTACCATAATTTTCTCAGGTACAGTAGCAAAGCCTATAACATCCTGGATCTGCATCTGCTTTGATCTAATTGTGATTTCCTGTAACTGTTTTCAGTTTAACACCATATGTAGTGGAAGGACATAAAGGAGGTGCCTCCAAATTTTGTGTGTAGCACTTGAGGGCAAGTCATGCAAACTGGCACAGCAAAGGTAGATGCTCCTGTAAGCCTAGGAAACTCTTTAGAGGTTCTTTTGGGTCTTACAGCATCCTATAGGTGAGCTCATGGAACAACTGGACAGCTACAGAGGGAAAAGAAAAGAAAAATCCTGTCTGAACTGTGAAGAACATCTTCAGTGCATGTGTCAGGAGAAGTGCCAGTGATTGGGCCTCTCCCCTTTTCCCAGCAACTCCATACGTGCGCAATGCTGTACTGCCCACTGAGAAGTCCTGTGTGCCTGTAAAGTTAGCACCTTCATAGGCCTGCCCTCCATGAGAACATATTCCTATCTCTTGGGGGGTTAGGCTGCCTGGGAGGGTTGGCCAGGATGTACTGACCTGCATCTCGAGATGTCTCTCTTCAGGAGCTGAATCTCTTGTCTGAGCACCTCAAAAACCCAGGGGAAAGCATTTGTTTGATAAATTCAGTAGAACAGACACCTGGGTGTATTTTTTATATGACAACACAACAGAGGTCCTAAAAAAACCCCACAACCATATTTTGAATATATGCTAAAAGAAGAAAGATTTTGTAGAATAATAGTAAAGGAATGAAGTTGTGGCTAATATATTTCTACTGTGGTATATTCCTGCCTTTACTTTCAGGGAAGGTTATTTCACCTTTTACACTGTACAGTGAGATCATAAAGTCACAGAAAGGCTACATTCTTTTCCAGAGGAATGTAAATATTAGCTATTCAACAGTGAGACGGAATCAAGGTCTATGTTGGCACAATCAATATGGTTTATGAATACTTAGTTTATTAGTGTCATATATAATTAATCAAATCCAGGTAGTCTCCTTTAAAAAGCAATTTGCTAAGCTGTCCAAAAATACAGCAAAAAATATTTTGCTGAGGCAAAATTCTAAAAAATTATTAGTTATTAGATTAAAAATATGTTAAATACTTTTCTTCTGAACCTGCAGTTCAATTGCAGCATTGTCTTCACAAAAATTCACAACTATGTAAGGAGGAAAGACAAATAAAAAATGTTATTTTAAATAATAAAGATTTTAAAAATGTAACATACTACAAGAGATATTTCCCATCTAAAAGAGGTGGTAAATGAATGCATTGCTTAGTTCAGAATGATTTAAATATTGCTTAATAATTAATGTGCTGCTGTGCTAACGTGGCATTATAGAGAAGAACTAATTCAAAGGCAATTAGTGTATTAGATGAAAGTTTTGCTTTGGGGACTTTTATTATTCAGAAGCTATTTTTTATTATCAGTTGAAATTTGATAGCATACAGTTAAGCTTAGATGGCAGGAGCTGCCTGCTCCACACTCATCTCTGTGGCGGAGATGCATGTACTCAGACTGGTGAGTCTTTGCAGCTCAGAAAAGCAATGCCAGAACAGCTCCCTGAATTCAAGCTGTCCCATGGGTGTGCAAACATTTTTAACCCTGCCACCCCCTCAGCATCGTAGCTAAGATATAAGGGAAGAATGCAGCATCCTGGCATTGTCTTGCACTTCAGTCCCGTGGAGAGGCAAAGGTTAAGAATGAGGAAAATTAGGCAGACAGCCCTGTGTGGCCCAGAGAAAGACATGCTATTCCGCGGGGACCAACTCCCCTGACATAGATGGGAGAAAGCTGTATGAATGAGATCATTTTGACTCCCTTTGCTTACATGCTAATGCGGGCTTTCTCCCTTTCAGCCGAAGCAGGTCAGCCGTCGCACTGAGAGCCGCTTCCGAAGCGCCGTGGCCGCGCTGCTGCTCGGCTCGGACGGTGTGACTCGGGCTCGGCCCCCCTGCAGCAGCTCTGAGAGGGTCCTGCACCCTGGAACCCTCCGCCCTGCTCCCAGCAAGATCCCTGCAGACAGGCGCCTGGCAGCCCGCGGGATCTAGGGGCAGCGGGCTGGATTTCAGCCCACCTTTCAGGAGTTTATTAAAATCACATTCGTGTACACCAGCCCTCTTTCACAGCATTCATTTTGGACAAGGGGGCAGTGCCCCAACACTTAGGGGTGCTGCGGATCACGTCCTAGTCACAGTGACTATCCACCAGACAGACACTCTTTCTGCTGCTGCTTTGGTGACTTTTTTTAATCCTTGGATTACTTTACCCTCAAACTCTTTTATAGTTTGCTCACTGAATTATGTTCACTCCAGAGAAGTGAATCCAGGTCCTTCTGTTCCCACAGTAATCATCAATTCAAGCTGAAGCGAAAGGGTCAAATTTAAAGGCAAGAAAACGGTGGTGTAAATTTCTCATTAGCAAATCAATGCAAATCTGTGAAATTCAGTGTCACTGAACCACAGTCAGCCTTGCTTTAAGTGAAAACAAATTCCATTAATTTCTACAGGAATAGAGTAATTTTTACTCTCCATTTTATCCACTGGGCCAAGTTGCCTCTATACCTTTGACACTTCTATAAATTTGAATTTATCAGGGAGGTCAGAATCTCTGGCACTGTGAATATAAATCTGTATGACTTACCTGCTGAGAGTGGAGTGGAGCTAAAGTAGCAAAAAGAAAGAGTCAGTATAAGAAAATAAACTTGGCCACCATAACATTTTCATCATCCCTTTGAACCTCGCTGGTGGTGGCAGCTTCTACCTTCTCAAAATGGGCACTGCATTAACTAGTCCAAACACTCAAGGACTTGATGAGCAGATGGCTGGGAGGTAGGACATAAAGTACCCAAAATGAGGCTGCTGTGCATACAAAGAAAATGCCACTCCTGCTGTCCCAAAGCCTGCCCTTGACTGGCACTGTTCCCCAGACTGAGTGATGCTGCTGGGGGAAGAAAAGCAGCAGAACCTCTCCAGTGTATTGGCTAAACGTGTGCTGAAATGCAGTATGTTACCTTAAAAGCATTAAAGTCCTCTAAAACAAATTAGAAATACTTATGAATGAGGAGAGTCCAACACAGGCCCCAAAACCTAAAAAATGTCCTTGCACCAAATAAAGACTCACCTCACAGCCCTCCACAGTCATGTGCTGTGTGATGCCTTCCCACGGGATCACTGTGCCTGGTGTGCCAGGGAGGGTGCAGGCAGAGTGCCACCCTCACTGCAGTGATGACAGTGGTGGCATCCACTGCTCCTGAAGCATGGAGGGAAACCTGACACAGATACCAACC
Organism: Oreocharis arfaki; assembly: GCA_013398015.1. Taxonomy (NCBI): domain Eukaryota; kingdom Metazoa; phylum Chordata; class Aves; order Passeriformes; family Paramythiidae; genus Oreocharis; species Oreocharis arfaki. The sequence goes on along the minus strand of VZRR01010838.1, from coordinate 99,477 downwards.
ACGGTTGGGATGCACCCTGAGCTAGTGGTCAACAGCAGCTGGCCACTTCTACATCCATATTCTTTCTCTGTTTAATTAAAAAATAACTGGCTTATTTCAAAAATAACCCTTAAAGCTTCTGCACTTAGGGATAACTTAGTTCACTTATGCTTAAATGTCTGAAAATCCATTGTAGTTTTACATATTTATGTGAATGTATACATGCTTAAATATCTATACATACAAATTTTTAAAAGTAGACTTACATAGAATATGTATGCTTACACATAATATTAGAAATAAGAAAAAAAGAAAGAAATACACTTGACTGTGAAATTTGGTCCAATTACAAGCTTTTTAATGAGCCAAATTTAAAGTCTGCATCAGACGCCATTTTCTCCTGTTTTTCAAAAGATCTTACCAATACTCTGTCATATTACAAACCCACTTGTAAGAGACTTAAATTCTTGCGTTGGACAGATGCATCATTCAGACTGGGTCACATTCAGCAGAAATGTTGTCAAGGTCAGCCTTGGCTGCTCTTTTTTTTATTATTTGTTTTTCACATTGTCCAGATTTGCTTGATATTGTTTTGCATTTTTAGCACTGTTACTTCTGAAAACCAAAATGAAGAACCATTATACTAGACTCATCATCGCTGAAATAAATCTGAACAAAGAAAAACATGAAGTGCAAGCAGTTTGGAAGCAATGCCATATTCAACACTGGAAATCTTTAATGGATCAGATTCTAGTTGGTCCCTTCAGGCAGAACTATTTTTTCTGCACACACACACACATACACACATGCAACTAACACTAATATTCTCTCACAGGAGATTTGTGGGTACTGAGGTCTGTGAACTCGTGTGCCCAGGAGCCTCACAAAACTTCTATCAAGGCCAAAATGGACTTGAGAAGAAGCCAGAACAGGATGATAGCACCTACAGGTGTCAAGGTCACCAAACACATGAACACTTGCCCATTTTTCCTGCCATAGCTATCAATATATATCTAGGCTGCTGTTGTGTATCTGACTGCCAAACAAACCTGAAACTGGAGCTTGGTTTGTAATCTGCAGCATTGTTCCTCTTTTGACACTCACACTTTTCTGGAAATGGTAGATTTGCAAGAGATTTCAGAACTGCAGATATGAGGACACACAGCTGGATTATAATTATTGTCGCTGAATATCTAAAATTTCAGATCTGGATTCCAACCTAAGCAGACAGTCAAGGTTGGATTTGCTGTGGTCAGTGTCTTGTGAGCTGCCAGCTGTATTTCCTAATAAAATAGCAGGAATTTGATGAAAGCAGCCGTCCTGGAGAGGTGTTTTTGCTATCCTCCAGACTGATTTCAGCTGATTTGCCTTCACATACCCCATACTCAGACTCTGGGAAATGTACTTCAGCGTGCTCTGTAGAGCAACTGAGAGATGAATCTGTATCACCAGCAGACTGAAAAGACTCACCTTCCCACTTTACTGCCTGGTAGGCTTACAGATGTGAAATAATGGAATGGCAGACAATTGAGTGGGATAGCACCTAACACAGAAACTCACAGCACTGGGGTGAAGGCTCTCTCTGCCTCCCCACTGTACAGCTCCACCCGTTCTGCTGGGAACCACGGAAATATCAAGAGCAACACACATAGCTGCTGGATATCATAAGACCTCAAATATGCGAACTAGCAGTTAAAACCTCATCTGGTCTTTGCAGATCCGCTCTGATGGTAATCACTTTAGTCTAAACTGGAGCATCCTGCGTTGCTTTAATTTCTGCTGGCTTTTGATGACCCCCTCTGGGGTGATTATTCTATTAGGATTGAACTTTGTAGTGCACATGCTCTCTGCCCTGGTACATACTGTACATGTTACTTCATTCAGCCAATGCTTCAGGAATTAATTAGTTGCTGACTTCTAGTGAAATTCTTTAGATCTAACCGCCTGTTTTTGAGGAACCTAATTAAAAAACTTGTTAAGGATTTATTCCAACTCTGTGTGGGTAACATTTGCATCCTGGTCCTGTCCCGTTCATTATTAGGAACAAGAACTGAAACATGCTGTTGCTGCTAGTGCTGTCAAACCAATGCATCACCCCTTAGTGGCTAAAAAGAACTGAGTTTGTTCTGCCCTGAGAAAGGAAGGAGGAAGGGAGGTTTGATTGCTGGCTACACCTGCCTGGTGGAAGGATGAGGAGAAAGTGGAGCCTGACCCTTCCCAAAGCTACACAGGGGTAGGAGAAAAGAGAAAAGCTACAAGATTCAACATGGGAAATTTCAGCCAGGCATGACAGAGGTAATTTTCACCATTAAGGTGGTGAAATACTGGAACAGAAGCCTAGAAAGGCATGGGATTGCCATCCTTTAAGATAAATTTCTTCAGCCCTGAGCAAGCTCTTCTAATCAAAACTTTTTGGAGCTAGATGCTGGACTACATACCTTTACCGGTGTCTTCCAGGAGAAATTATTCTGTGATTCTAAGAGCAAAATAAAGAGGTAGATTTAATAAAATATGGCTGAGGGTACACGTTTGCGTTTTCCTAAGCTGCTTCCTAAAAAGACTCTGAAGGACTGTGTCTCACCTGCTGTATTCCAAGTGTGCCTAAAACCCCAAGCCACTTCACAGCATAAGATTAAAATATCAAAGTGCCTCTAGCTCTAAGTGACTTCTTTTTCATGCTGGAAACGTTTTAAGCTTGGTTCCTGTATACCATTTTTGGCAAGGGAAGTCCTGCCTCACAAACCTGTTGACAGTCAGGGCACTCATGTGCATATGAAAAAGGGTGGTTCAAGCAGATTGTCCCCATTTGGCTTTCCATAAAGCTTTTGACAGGGACCTTCCCCATGCCTTTTAAAGAAGTATAAAAACACACAGAGGAAAGATTAACTGGCCAAAATCAGGAAGTTAAAGGTAGGAAGAAATGGGCTGTTCTGCAGTGAAAAGATAGGTAGGAGTCCCTACATTTACAGAGGACATATTATAAATACAAAAATTTGAAAGAAAAGTGGCAAGGATAGTTAATAACTTCCGTACAGGAAAAAGAGAAAAAAAATTAGGCTGGGAGTCTTTAGTGTGGAACAGAAATTACTTAAGGTGAAATATGTTGAAGACTATAAAATCATGATAGGTATAGAGGGATGACTAGGAAAGAAATTGTTTTGCTGTTACTTCCAATACAACAATCCTTGGTCATCAAATAAAGGTAAGAAGGACTGCATCAGGACACAGAGAGGGTGTTTGTGTGATTGGCGATGCATGTGGGAAACTCCTTGGCAAAGGGGGAACATTGTGGATACAAAAATCTCATACTGAATTCAAGGGGAGATTGAAAAAGCGCTTTGGCTTTTCTAAAAAAAAGAAAAAATGTTTGTAAGTTATTGTATAGAGAAACTACACTAGAAACCCCCCAGCTGAAAATTGTCAGAAGGTAGAGGAGCATTAGCATTGATACATTCCCTACTCTTGCTCTTCTCTAGGCATTTAATCATGGCCACTACTGATGACAGAGCTAGCTGGAAAGTGGTTGAGTTTATGTTCTCTGACCTTCCTTTGGGCAGGCAAGAGACCCATCAGAGATCCTCATGCTGTGCCTGCGTGCGGCTGGCTCACACATGGCTGTTGGCTTCCCTGCTTCCTGATGAATTCCCCACCCAGCGCCCTGGACACCTGGGATGGCCGATGCACATGCGACCTCCTGACCAATGTATGCATGTCCGGGGGCTGCCGCAGGAATCTTGGCAGTGAGGATAGATCTCAGCAGACCTGAGATGATGAGATGGGGAAAGTGAAACCACTGGTGGCCTCAGCTACATGGTCTGAACCTTCTTATGGCAGGAGAAGCTGGATTTCTAAAAGGATTCAAGCTCTTTGCAGGAATCTCAAAATGTGTTTTTCAAGATAGCTACCAGTCGCCTAGCTCCCCTTGACTGCAGGGTGATAGCACTTCTGAAAATACATGAGGCACCTATCTACATCTTTAGGTGCTTAAATCTCTCCAGTGTGCTGACCCTGTGCCCTCCAGAACTTAAAAATAACTCTGCCTAATTGGGCTCCTACTTGACCCCGTGCGGTTTGAGGCCTGCTCCATCTGCATAGGCTGACAGGGCAAATGAAAATATATTAATCTGAAGTGAAAAGCACTTATTGCAGATGGAGGGGGATCCCTTGAGGAACATATCTGATCCCAAACTTAAGGACAGGCATGGCAATTTTAATATTAATACTATGTTTTAAATAATAGAGAAGGTGTGACATTATCAATTTTTGGCTTAACAAAATACAAATCACACTGTTTTACACCAGGTTAAAAGACTACAGTCTATAACTTTTCAAGATTCTCTATTACAAGAATGCTTGCAGTGGTAAATATTACTAGACAGGAAATTGCCCCATATGGGGCTTTTTTTCCTCAACAAAACAAAAGAGAAAGAAAAGAAAAATGAAAAATTTGAGGATAGGCCTCTCCCTGCGAGTGCATCTGTGCAGAACTAAGCTGAGCAGGTTGGAAGCTTTGGTGGGCAGGATAAAATAATTTAAACTCCAAACAAAAGGGTTCAGAAAGACAAAAGACTGAGAAGGAGGCATGTCAGAGAACAGTATTAACACTCACTGTGTGTGCACGTGTGCCAAAGCTGTACCTGATCACCCGATGATCTCATACACATGCATACTTATCTACGCATCTCACTGGTTTTTTTTTTTCTCAGAAAGCACTTTTGCTATCAGACACTGGCATTCCCATGTTTGGCACACTCAGGATTCATTTCCATGCCTTTGCTATTTTTTTCCTTTCTTATTTTCCATTTCAGTATAAGGCACTGTAAGCACATTTTTTTGGCTGGTGAATAGGCAGAGAGATCTTCTTGTCCAACTCAAGGACGCATTCTCTCACATTTTCAAAGCAGATGATTAGCTGTACTGGGCTCTGCCAAGACAGTGGGTGTTGCACAGCTAAATCCTTGTGCAGGTCTTTGAAATTATTCTCTCTTGATAACTAATTGCAGCAGCTGACCTTCCCAGTTTCACCATCCACAGTTTCCCGGCAACAGTGCAATGCACCACCTACTATGCCAGTTATCCAATGGCCATTATTTGCAAAACTGCACAAAAAAAGTTTACTTAGTACACTGCTTTAAATTCAAAAGCAGGTGAATGGGCACTGTTATGATCCTGCTAATCTGACCTCAGCGGTAGCCCAGAGCTTTGGGATATTGCTACCACCAGTTACCCTTGTTACGTTTTTAAAACATGGAAGTCATGCCTGTGTGAGCAGCAGCCAGCCAGGTGGAGTGGCTGTGCCCAGCCTGCCCCGCAGGAGTGCAGGGTTCCAGCTCTGTGCCATGCTGCAGGACGTGTCCCCAGCACAGCGGACACGTTCCGCCACGAGGCAAGCACAGCACGTGTGACAGGAAAACTCTCCTGTTCTCTCTGGTTCTCTCAGCAGAGGCAGTCTGCAGGGCACTCAAAAGGCTTCTCTGGAGCACAGTAATTGTTAGTGGAATGTTTACTGGGTCACTTCAAATGGAAACAGAATGTCTTCAGAAACACTAAACAGGGCATTTGATTAGCAGTGGAGATGAACCTGTACAAGGAACTTGGATCCAGAGAATTCATGTTCAGCCTTTGTGGCTGTAACTCTGCTTAAGTCAGGATGCCCTCTCCCCCCAGCTATTTATTTAGCTGAAACACATAATGTTCTTGTTAGTTCAGCTAGGGCTGGATATTTCTTTTCTCTCTGTTCCAAGAGAAGCATTGTTCTACAAAGGAACAGCTTGAGTCTAAAAGTAAATAGGTTAGCAAAATAGCCTGTGCCAATGGGCAACAGCAGCACTCTGGGGGGCTAAGTAAGAAGACTGGAGCTTGATTTTAAATGCCCAAGTTTGAAAGTATTTGCCTATGTTCCTCAGTGAGTCCTCTCACACCTTAATTCAATTCATATCTTATAGAGAAAGAGAATTCATATCTTTCTGTACAGCAGAGTGGTGAATCCTAAAACTGGATGCTTGTTGTAAACAAATTGAAAAAAAAAAGCCACACAAATCACAGCTGCAACTTCAAAGGTAGTTATCTGAGCTCATCACTGTGGTGCAGGTATATTCTTTGCGTGATACTTCCTAACACTGAATGTGCACGTGCATGAAAGCAAAAAACGATCCCCAGCAGCCGTGCCAACCTCATTTGAACATTAGATTATTCACTTTCCCAACTAATCAATAATCGTTATAATTAAAATTGATAGTTGCAAATAACATGACAGAGTGCTGCTGCCAGAATACTGATTGTGTATTTGGCTTGAAAAGATAGGCAGTAGCGTGGAACACTTATTTTCCAATTTGCTTTTAGCTGTGTGCAAATTGCTTTAGCTGTATCCAGCTGATTTAGACCTTGCCTGGAGGTACACTAGATTAATTGGGAGCCACACATTCATTGCTTACAGAATGGACTCTGTAATTGGTGAAATTTGTTAGTGCCAGTTATAAAATAACTATATAGTTCTGCTTTTTAGTCGTCCTTTCATTACTCTTTCAGGAAAGGGAAAAAACAATTAGAATCTTTCAGACGACCAAAATTGCTTTTAAGTCTTTATGTAAAACCACCAGTGTGACTACAGTCAATATTTTATGCAAGCCAACATTAGTGTGAATATAGTATTGATTTTTTTTCAAAACTGAGAAGCTCTTCAGCATACGTAAGAGGGATTTTTTTGTCCTTGTTATGACTGAACTTTAGATAATGAAACCATTATGTTCTTATTACCCAGCGCTTTAAAAAATAACTTCGTTCTTTTTTTTTTGTATGTTAACTAGCTTATTATTAACCTAGAAAAATTCATTGTTGTTTGCTGGCACCCAAAAGCATTTAAAAGAGACTACAGCTTTTCTTAAATCCAGGCTCTCTTTTTGCCTATGTATATAAAACAATGACAGATAAAGTCTACAGATAAAGACATAAATTTAATGGATGACTTCAAAGTTATATATTCTCATTATTATTGATGGATTTAGGATTCAAAGCCATGGCCTAGGTTTTTTTTCAGTGTCCCTGGTTCATAACTTTACCCTAAGTCTAAATAAATTCTGAGCTGGTTAATTTTGTTTACAACAGCTGTTATGCCAGAGATGTTCTGCACCTTGCTTGTGGTGCAGAACGTGGTGAAAGATGAGTGCAGTGGAGTGGAGTGGAGTGGAGTGGAGTGGAGTGGAGTGGAGTGGAGTGGAGTGGAGTGGAGTGGAGTGGAGTGGAGTAGAGTGATTTCACAGAAAGGGCCCATGGCCTGGCCCTGAACATGTCCCATCTTCGTGAGGGAAAAAGATGCTCTTAGACACATTGCCACCTTTCAGCTTTTTAACTGCTCAAGAGACACACACAGCAAGGCCATGCAGAGGAGACCCTTGCAAAGCTCTCATTTACAGTTCCTGTGACCACACTAAGCCTACAACCTTTCCCTAGCACAAAACATTTGAGCCCATTGACCAGTTGCAAATAAACTAGATACTCCAAAGGCGGTCTCTACTTTCACAAGTATGGCTAAAAATGCAAAACAGGTGGCCTGTTAGAGGCCTCATGTAGGAAAAGTTTAAGAAGTTCACACTTTATTGAACATCTGAGAGTCTAAACAGAAAAGACATCCACTGGTCTTCATTAGCCTCACTGGTCACAGACCTATTTGTTGTTGTCTCCTTTCCTTAGTGATCAGCTAGCAGTTTGCTTTTGATGGTGTCAGAAGATAGGGGTAATTCAGCTGTTGATTCGAGTAGAGCATCTGACCTTGATGCTATCTCAGGGACTAACGGAGAGCAAATTTAAGCAGCAACCCAGGGGCAAAGCATAACCTAAAAGGGGGGCAGGGTTTGAAAGGGAGATGGTGGTCTGGTCTGCATCCCTACCTGCTCTTAGCCATCCTGTTAAAACCTCCTGAAAAATGCCCTGTGTTTGCCTTACAGAGACAAAATCGAGTAGGTTTTCAATTCTTATCCTAGTGACCATTGTATACTAGTCAAATGAGTCTTAGGATGAGTCAGAGGGGTAATCATATTATTGATAAATGTTGTCTTCATTAAATCAATGACTTGTTTAGAAATTTGTTTTCCTCATCAGCTACCAGATCCTGCCAAGAATCTGAATGACTTGTGAATTAATTCTGTCCTTTAAAAAAAACAGGGGAAAAAGCCCCACACTGTTAAAGTTGAATTTCTGCAAGCTTATTTTTATCTTCCAATTGAACAAGATTTAAAACAAACAAACAAACAAACAAACAAACAAACAAACAAACCACAACAAGGAACAAACAAACAAGGCTGTAAAACATTACTAAATAGATGGGGCACTTAATTTGAAAGTATAGTACTGATCTGGACCTTAGGAACATATGAAATACTGCATTCTGAAGATTCAGCTGAGCTCATCTAAGCTGCACACTGAAGCGCTAATGTTTAAAAACAGAGCAGCTGAAACAAAAGCAAGTAAAAAACTATCATATCCCATGATGGAAATGTCCTTCTTACAGTGAAAAATACTCAAAATGGCTCCTCAAACACACAGCAGCCTATTAATGAGGAGATACGGGCCCTTTACACTGGTGACTAGTAATCTAATACTGCCATTTAATGGGGCCCAAAAGAATGTAAGGATTGATAATGATAACAAACAATGAAAGAGAACAGTACCAAAGGTTTCAACTCACTGCCATGAGAGGAAGTGTAACTGGAGACACGCACTTCTGGCTTGCCACATACAGTCCCTTGACTGATAATTTTCTACCCTGCAATAAAGTTCTCTTTCTCTATAATTTACTCCTACCTTCAGATGGCAGACAGAGAAGGTGTATTTTCACCGTACAGCAGCCTGAAGCAGGAGAAATCACGTCCTTTGGGGCAGGGGAGTTGCATGTCAGTAACACAACAGGTGTAGTGCTCTCTAAAGAAAACTTTTTGTCAAGCCATGCTTGAACTTCAAGACTGACCCATGCTTTATCCTGTCTTATCCTCTGTAAGTTGCTCAGATGTATCAGAGTAACTGTCAGCTCTCTCTGGACTCTGAACACCCTGTCCCTTGATGCTGCAGGCCTGTGCCACTGAGGAAAGCAGAGCACACTGAGAGGATGGCTCATAAGGCAGTGGCTTGCGGGCCTGTAGCAAGCACTAAACAGCTTCAGAAGAGTCAGATCTGCCCCGAGGACATTTGCCACCGGTTAACTCCACAGTGAAGGTCTGTCCAGTGCCAGAGCTTTCTTTACTGGGACTCACTGAAGTTTGTAGTATCAGTGTCTGGGCACTCACCTGTGCCTGCTCAGCGACTTACATGACACCACTGCTCATTGTGCTGCTTGCGTGACCTTGCTGGATCCACAACTCTCCAAAGCCCTGTATTTCATTACAGAGCACAGCATCCAAGTCTTTAGAGAGACTCAGAAGTCTTCTGCCAGGTCACTTTTATGTCAGTGCCTCCTGTCCTGCCTATGTATCAGGGCCAGCTTTAATTGTTCCCTTTCCGTGTGCATCTTGAATGATTTGCCAGGCCAACACACTGATGTACATATACTGCTCTCCTTAATATAACTGAATTTTTGGGTACGTTCTCTAACCCTTTTACAACTGGGACAGGTTTTAAAAGCTTGTGACCTCCTGTGAAGTGCAGATACGAAACTCCAAAGCTGAGCAGTCATTGCTACCGGAGAGCTATCGGTGGGCTACAAAAGAAACCTCGAAGCAACCTGGTATCAAATAATGCATATAGCATTTATGTGTGACCCTGTAACAAAGAGGAGAGTGAGTACATGAGCATCTGAGAGAGTATATGTGCATGTACTCAAGGAAGAGGAAAGAGCTATAACAAATAGCAATTACTTGCTCTGCCTCAAGGGACCAAATCCTTATCTGAGTTGCAGAAGAGGCTGCCTAAGCCTAATGAGAGGTGTTCTAGCATAAAGAACTGGACTCTGCCTTGCTATTTTTAGTGTTTTCTTTCTATAGCAGTTTCTTCTACACTTTCTTTGGGGAAATAAATACAAACAAGACAGACTCCTGACAGATCAAAGGGAAAGCGGCCAACCGGTTTTAGGAAAGCCACAAGTCATTTAGAGTCTGATGATTTGGCAGTTTCTCTATTCAAGGAAATCAGATTCTTTTCAAGCAGGAAGATCATGAATTAGGGCTGCAGATACTTGTGGCAAAGGTTGGTATTAAATTGTTATGTTCCAATGCACGGCATGGAACATGTTGTCATTGACATTTTAATGACCTTTTCTGTCTGGAGCTCTACTTGAAAATCAGTGGCTTGATGAGGCTCATCACTGCAAATACTTAAGTTGACTTAGTGACAGAGTGGGGAAAGGTATGGACAAAAGGAAATTATAAAAAAGCCTCGCTCTGGCTTTTATAAGCAAAGGAAGAGCAGAAATTTCAGCTGTTCTTGCAGTCCGTGTAGCCCTTGATGTGGTGCTTCCCACTCTCTTCTGGGGAACAGAGAGCCCCAAAGGAAGGAGGCAGTCGGCTTGCTGAATAGGGAGCTCATTAATGAGAAACACGTTCTGTATACAGAAGGTGCCTAGTTTGAGTACATGTATTAAGAGCCAGCTCCTTTTACAGCTCATTGTCCCTTTCAGTCACTCTCACTGGAAGGAGAGAGGAAAAAAATGCTCCTGTACCCTATTTCTAGTGTCACTTGGACTCTTGGACAAGTTTATAGTGTTGAGGAAAGAAAGGTTAAAAAGGAAAAAAAGGTCTGTTTTTTTCATGGTGGTTGTTAACTATGCAGGGGGTTCTTCAGTCTGGAGCTTTTATTCCACACCTCATTTCCACTGTTTGATTTGAAACATATAAAGACAAAATTCCTCTTTAACCTTACATTTGTCTATTTAAGGAAATATTAGCAGGGGTCCTACTGAAGCCCTTTCCCTGCATAGTGTTCTGTAAGAAACAGCCTAATGACAAATCCCTTAAGAGCAGAAACTGCACATTCTCGTTCATTCTGAAGGTGCAGCCAGGGCTGAGGGCTTCTGGAGGCTGGCAGGTCCCACCTCACTGACCCCAGCCAGCGGCGAGACAACTAGAATACAGCTCTAGCCCAAGGCACCCGTATCCCCGAGTCAGGGATGAATAGCCCGGACTGAAATGGGAGTCCGGGGCCACCGAGAAGGGGTGGGGAGAGCAAGCTCTGTTGGAGGCTGGGCGGGGCGAGCAAAGCTTGGTAATACCCTCAGGGCCTTGGAAACAATTTAAAAAACCAAGTAATTTACTTGTCAAGATGGATGCCTTAAAATTAGTCACCTGTATTAAGGGCTTTAACAGGCTTTCAGAGGGCCTTTGCCTACTGATCTAACTCTACTTGCTGCACTGTTTCATGAGGAAATCCTGCAGCATTGTGTTCAAAGCTGTAAGCAAGCAGCATCCTACCACCAGCAAACTCAAATGATAGACATCGTGTAATTAATTAGCACACATCATTATGCCATTCAAAATGACCACAGAATGCTGCAGAAACCTCTGTGAGGCTGCTGGGACTGAACTACAGGTACCAGCTCGGTCTGCAGGAGTTCATTTGTTTATAACAAAATCTGCTTTCATAGTCTCCAGAACATTTCTCTATCATGTTATGGTGGAGATTAGGTTTTCTTCATGACAAATATTTCTAGGCTACAAGTAATAATTACCTTTGTTCAATCCTTAAGTTAGCTGATTTCTCAGTCCAGATGAGAAATTTCAGAGTTGTGACTGAGGTTGAAAGCCCTATTTAGCATATGTTGCACAAAAATTAGCAACAGCCAGTGTAAGAATTTTACTGGTGTCTATCTCCCCACCACTAAAACATCCACAACTTCAGATGATGTCTCCTCTCCTGGATGAAAACCTCTTGCATTTCTTGGTAACAGTAAGATTCACCCCCTCCAAAAAAAAAGAAAAAAGGAAAGAAAGAAAAAAAAAATTAAAAAGAGAAAAAAGAAGGAAAAAAAAGCGAACCTTGCACAAAAGGCTGAAGCTATGATGACTTAGGACATACTGACCTAGAAAAAAAAAAAACTTCCCGAGGGAGAACTGTAGTTCACAGTAATGCTATAGGGTGTTTAGTACAGAGAGCTACATAAAGTGCTAAAACTGAAATCAGAGCTCTCTTTCTGAAGCAGAACAAAGCTGGCACATTAAGTAAGGACTGTATGTCTCCAGTTCTCTCTGATGCAGGGAGATAAAGGCTCAGACTTCCTATGTGCGCTTCATATCATTCACAATTTTGAGTCACTGGATGGTTTCAAAATACGTTTGAAAACTGTGATGTTTTTTGTCAGTTACCTAGAACTCCTTGTTAACAGCGGTCTGTCCTAGCTACTCATGGCATCTCGTGCTATCATCTACGAGGTGCTGTAGCTATTACTGAGGTAGCTATAAATATGAACTATGCTATATGAATGTGAAGTGTGACATGTTCAGTGTCCCAAACACTGTAGGCTAAAGAGAGGCAGGATACATTAACACAGTCTAAGATAGAGAAAAAGGCGCAGGTCAATGGACAAATTGTGATAAAAAGAAAGAGAGAACTAATCAAGGGTCAAGCTCACAAATGTATGCAGAAAGCTTTTAGATGTGCAAACAGAGTTTTGATGGTATCAGATGGATGTAAGAGGGCTCATTAAGCTGGCAAGTGACACAGAGAGGGGAGAGGAGAAAAGAGGAGACAGTGTGTGGCAAGCAAACACTGGAGTGAGATTCTGAGAAAGAAACATGAGGACAGTACTTTTGTCAGTTGTGATCGTGACAAGACTCTGATGCTGGAAGGAAATATGAATTAGACTCCCTGCCTGACTCTCGCTGGTTCCCTGAGAGGAGCCAGGGTGGAGAGTTGTAGAAGGGCACTGTGGTGTCCTTTGTTTATGCCAATTTTTTTTGCTATCAACAATCCCTTGTGTGCGTTTTAGAATGGATTCAAGGATGCTCTAAATTCGTGTCCTTTGGGGTTCCTTGTTTTGACAGCAGAGTGACAAGTGTGACAAGTGACCAAATGGTTAAGCCAAACCAGTGCACCTATCAGGAGGGGATGCATGGCACAGAATTAGGTCTGTGACTTCTCAGGTGCTCCCCAAGGCCACCAGGGAACCCAAAATTACAGAATTGAACTTACGTTTCTCCTAGCCCCCATTTTCACCAGCTCTAGGCTAGACCTAGTAGCTAGCCAGCTCAGTTGGTTTGACCCCAGTCCTGTTTAAGCCCCTAGAGCTACATGATAGCTCAAAAAGCAAGCCACTTTGCTGTTCACATCCATTTTTTCCCGCTGCAAGTATGACAGGCACTAGCTCCCTGGTTGGGTTCTTTGAGTCTGTGTGATGGGCTTGCACTGACAGACCTTTCATTTCTCTAGCTGCATTTACATGGACAGACTAGAAAGTCAAATGAGTGTACTGCATAAGCCCTGCTTCACCTTTGCAAGACATCCAGCAACATCTGGATTTAAGACAGAAGCAAAGTCACTGTTAGCTGCTGCTGGAAGGGCAGGGTGGTAGAGGTCAGCTAGAGGTAGCAAAAAGTGTAATTCCATCCTGTGGAAAACAGAGTGCAAACATATCTGCATTGTGATGCTTCTGCTGCCCCTTTTCAGTGACCAGCCTCTGCAGCTCTTAGTTCCCAGGTGCATAAATTGTCTTCCTTGTACTACTGCTTCAGTTTGCTCTTCCTTTGGATGCTCACACTGTGGTGAGATGATCTTGGCATCTGCACATCAGTGCTCAGACATGTGGGTGGATACCTTTTGGCTCTGGGGAGTGCTGAACCAGAGTGACACTGTGGCACAGCCTTTAGGAAGGTCAGTATGGAGAGTGTGAAACTAAAAAGAAGGCTATGAAGCTAAATGGAAGACATAATAATCTTAAGTGGATGAAGACAATGAATGGCAATAGATGTTAGCTACTCTTACAGGCTTCAAAGATACAATAAAGCTATAACATAAATTGTAATTTTAACTGTTGCTTACCCTGTATCAATCAGAGTAATTCATTCCAGTTACTTGTGACACTCAAATCACACTAAATCAAAATCACTAATAGTGTGAATTTGTAAGATCTGTTTTGCTCTGGTAGCATTAATGGTTTAGGTAGAAAAAAACAAAAGTCAATGGTACATTTCAACACAAAAGCCATCTGAGCCTTTACTATAGAAGTAATAAGGCATTTATTATTTCAAGAGCCCTGCATTCACAATATCCCCTTTTTCAAAGAAAACACCCCTTCCTTCCCATTTTTTATGAGGCTAACTTGCAGTATGTCACCACTGTGAGACTTCTGAATGTGTTCAGAACAAGACAATAATAGTAAGCCACAGACGAATGATGTGTAGTAAAAATCAATAAACCTTATAACTATTCACTAAGGGAACTGATTTTATGCCTATAAAAATAAAACAATTATAGCAATATTAATGGCAGATTCATCATAGTAATATAAAAGTCCAAGTGTGCTTGTCTGTTGGGAATCTTTAATTCATCCTTCTGTATTAAGTATTCACAAGGTAGAAGAAACGGAACCAACTTCAAGAACAACCTTTAACTTGCAGTAATTCACCCTGTCAAAAAAACCCCAACAAACACAAAACAAACAAACAAACAAACAAAAACCTGTAAAACTTTAAAAAGCAGTTTTGACAATCAGTGTAACTGGGATATGCAAAAAAGGAAAAAAGTTAAAGCCTCAAAAACCTGACAAGTAAATCTGATTTTTTTTCACATCAGGATTAGCGATTTTATGTTATTGTGTACTGTGTTAACTGCATTGTAACAAAACAGGTGGTATAGCCACATAAAATATTTATCTTGTGGTAATGCAGGTTAAACACAGCAAAGGAATTATTTTTTTTTTTTAATTGACAGGTCCTCTATTTTTAGGCATCTATTCATTTTTGGGGGGAAGGGCAATACAGATATAATAGGAAAAAAATTGCCTATAATTTATAGTGTACAGAGCTGCTCTAAAACAGGTATTAGAGACTTCAGTTCCACTAATACCATCCAAAGTGTTACCATGGGCCTTTTTTGAGCCTGTCAGGGTCAACTGAAAGAGGTCCATCTGCCATCTGGCTTGGACCCTGCATTGCCCACTGGGAGAGGACAATGGCACAGGCCCAGCAGGAGCACAACCAGGAGCTGTGCCATTGCTGCAGCCTCTGCTATCTACAGCTATGACACATCTTTCAAAGTGGCTCATAGACACCCAGAAATCAAAAAAGAAAAATAAAATAAAATAAAAAATCAAATTTTTTTTCATTATTCTGATTGCCAAATTATTTAAGGCAAGTAAAAAAATGAAAGCATTTGATATAGGTTTTACATAAAATAAACTAGGTTACAGCATAAAACAAGTAAACAGGTAATGGCATTAAAGTCTCTCCTCTAAATCTGGGTAATTGTAAACATTAAAAAAAAGACTGCAGGACTATTCAAGTAATAGAACAATCACAGATGTCTTCTCGTATGCAGGCTATTAGGTTATCTGCCATTCAAGATTATCAAAAAAGACATTTCATTATTCACAGATGCTCATTATCTCCATTTAAAATCTATACATTATATACAACACAGTTTTTGTGGTACTAGAATCCCCATGCCTTCCAAAGGTATATTTTTCACAATACACAATTACAATGAAACAGTGAATACAGTAACATTTTACACTGATGCATCTTAATAGGAACCACCAAATAGACATCTACATTGTACCAAAGTGTCATCACAGTTAGCCTCTCTGAGAGCTTGTGGGAAATACCAGAAGGGTATGCAAGGTTCAGGCACACTGATACATAACATTATTTATTTACAATTGGAAAGGAAAAAAGAGAGAAGAAAAAGAAAAGGAAGAAGAGAAAAGAAACAAACAGCCTTTTGCGGTTAACGCCTTCTAAACATGACAAATACATATCTCCATTTAGTGTGTGGTTCGCAACTTAGCAGCAGACCCTGTGTGCGAGCCTTGGTACTGATACAAAAAAAGTAAAGAATATATATATATTTTTATATATATATATATAAAAACAGAAGTCTAATTACAGCAACATTTGTTACTCTGTGATAAAATCTGCAATTTACAAAAATGAAATGACTGGTTTTTGCCTGCCATTAAGGCATTTCAAATTAACACCATGGAACTGATGTCTGTAATAAAGCGCTTCCTCATGTGATCCAGTCACATGACAATGTTCATCCCCAAATTCATCATTCTCTGAAAAGATAAGGAAAAAGGTTTTAGTAAGCAGCATCCTTTCCTCACACTTTCTGTCCTGCACCTTGAATGCATCATGAAATGAAATCTGTACAAGTATTCCCAAACCCAAGAAGAAAAGGCATCAAGCCGTGTCCTCATCCCTCCCCTCCCAGGAACGACATCCTAAGAAGTAACCTGTGCCAGGATTTATCTTCTGGGTTCTGATACCCTATCATCCATCAGCTCTTTCAGGGCTACAAACTTTTCTTACTCAAATAATTCCAGCTAAAGGTTGCTTGTTTCAGCATCAGCTTTCAGACAGACACTCGTAACAGGGACCTTCACGGTTCTATTTAAGACATTAAACTCTGAGGCTTAACATAGCAGCTATGAACAAAACCCTAATGTTAAAAGATGCTTTGGGATTTTCACTGGATATGGGTTCATCATAATACAGAAGTTTTCCTCTTGACAACCTCGTAAATAACTGAGAGGCAAATGTGTGAAATAGGTGTGTAACTTAAATACGAAGCCATCTCTAACGGGCTCCCGAACAAACCTCTCTGAAAGCAAGATCAGCAAACCAGGCCAACTTGCAGAATAGACAAAATACTAAGTTTTTCAGTTTTTCTGGTCATGCATGGAGTCAACTGAACATTAATTTTAAAGTAATTTTATTAAAAATTTGGATCTTAAATTGTATTTCATAATCTCTTGTTTTATCTTAATACCAATCCTTAAAACACACTCTGTGGAAAATCTTGGAAGACACACTACTTGTTCTTTCTTAATGATCTATGTTACAATTAAAGAACAGAACTAAGGAAGGACAAAATGTCATTTTAAAGAGAACAAAACTGCAATTAAACCAAAGTACCAAGTTTTTTCTCAACCTTAAAAACTGTGTCATATGAGGAAATGCACATCATCAGGCTAAAAACTCTATGATTTGCTCCCTCCTCTCTATGTTACAATATATAATTTATTGGCTATTTACCTTCTTTGTGCAGGGAACATACCAGATGCAGATGCCTGTGCAGCCACCTGCTGAGTGGCAACAAGGGCAGCAGAGGTCAATCCTGAGGGAAAGAAGAAACAAAGGAATGCTGATGTACGTCTGGTTTTAATGGATTTTTGTGCTCAGAGAAATGGTAGGAAGGATCTCTAAGGCAAACAGCCAGAAAATGTGGGGGGGTTAACACTACATAAATGGCAAATATTGCAGGCAACATTATTAAGACTGTCTACCCAGTATGATCAATATACCTTTCTGTAATAAACTGAATTGTCTTTGATAGATATTCTGCAAGAAATTACAGCATTTCGACATACTGCATTCCTTTCTAAATACTGCACTGCATGATGCTAAGTGGTTTGTATGAGTTCATGAATAGGAAGCTCAGTAGAAATAATAGGTACCAGGAAACAACAAGAATCAAAAGTCACAGTGAATTACAGAAACGACATGCCAGCTGCTCAGGATACAATACTTTCATAATAACTTACCATTTTTACAGTTTTGCTACTGAAAAAGCATAATGCATCCCAAAAGGCATATGGAATCACTGAATCACACCGAGAAATGTCAAGACTTTTACACAGGAAAAATAAGTGCTGAGGCACCGAGTGAACGTAAAGAAGAAATGTCATTTAGCCACCAATTGTGGTAGCACGTACTTTGCTGCATGGGAGGAAACCTCCTTTTAATTCAGCTAGAGTCCATGGTTAGAGAAAAAAACATTCAAAGACTGGTATAAAACCTAGGGAGAATAAATCGTATCTCACCGAGCTGCTTTTTCCCTGAGTGCAACTTTGTGCATGGCATTTGCCAGAATACAGAGTCCTCTTTCAAACAGTCAAATTGTAACAAGCACAAACCCTTGTGACTGCAATGCCTTGTACATGAAATATGTTCAGTATAAAAAGCTTTTGTCTTTGCTACACTTCCTCCATTGCTTACACAACCCTAATTATACAAAAAGGAGGTTGTTCGGTTTGGATTTTTTACTGCCTTTCAGCCAGTTAATGTCAGTTTGCGGGAGGAATCAAAACATTTGTATGGATGACAGCCTAACTGGTATATCTTTAATAATGCTCTGACACCCAGTTTTGGAAACTTGGTATTTCTCAGGCATGAAGCTATTAATTTATTGATAGTACATGCCATGAATGTTCAAGCCTTCTTCCTAAATGTAAAGCACTTCTGATTTAACAATGGGATCTCTATTCAAAATGCTTCATGTAGGCATGATTTCCAATGTCAAGGCAACAATTCTATGAAGCAAGCCAATCCCATCCCCTGAAAATTTTCTGCTCACCTTGAAATGGGTCATACTGTCCAGGTATAAGGGGGTAGCCCATTCCAACATGTGTGTGGTGGTGTGTGTGGAGATGCCGCTGGCTAAAAGGAGAATGGCGGTCTCGCTCCCTTTCTGCTTCCCGTTCACGCTCAGCTGGTGATTTTTCCACAGGCTAGTAACAGAAAATGAAAGAAAACTGACGTGAGAATTTTACAAGAGATGAAATCACAATAAAATCACGTGCTACTGCCTGTCAAAAACCTTTTGAATACAAATGATTATGCTATTTTTTTCAGAAGATGTCTCTACTGGAATATTTGCTCTTGATTCGAATCTAATGCTAGTCTTTCTGGCTAATGGAAGATTTCCCAATGTACAGAGATTTTGAGGCAACACACTGCATGGCACCATGGTGACTTCTAGTTTTGGGCTCCCTGAAGCTCGGCTGGCTTGCCAATCCCTGAACAACATAGGTGAACTGCTGAAAATGGATGTTAATTAATCCTCAATCTCCTAAAACACTCTGGGGATCAAGTTTGACTGAATAGCAGAAAAAACCTTTTAAAAAATAGAATGAGAGTCAGTGACTTGCTCACAATTAAAACCAGCACCAACTTATCTGAAAGTGAAATAACAATATTTGTTCCAACTTTGTAAATCTTGCTCGTAAATCTTCAGAAATGGGGGCTGGTAATCAGCTACTTGGAAGATGTGTATTCTTGGCAAATACAAGGAAGGGATATTATCAAATCCCATAGCCCAGCTTCTCATTTCATTATCTGTTTCCAAACAGGAGTTTCATGTTCAACTGCAAAAATCTGTGAACCAGGAGGTATCTTTGAATCTGTATTTCTGTATGAGTCCATTCAAGATAGGAAAACCCAGCACAGAACTGTGTTGGATGTGTGTGTGTCACTTCCAGTTTATGCCGCAGAAGCATCCTGGCTATAAATTGCTTTTATTGTAAGCAGTACTATAAAGAAGAAGCATTCATAGCTTGATGCCAGCTTGTGTGCTTCCTATGATTATGTTCCTGCTCTACCCCTTCCTGTACGTAGCACTCTTCAGTAAGAACGGATGAAGCCTTACAACAGGTGACTTGCTGCGATACTGGTTGGCATGCTGCTGGAGCAAATCCAGTGCTTTGGACTCAGTGGTTGATTTTGCATTGATGCTTGGGCTGGTATTGACCTTCTCTGCCTCTTCTCTCCCTGACATCTTCCCATAAACTGGATAATGAAATCCTGGAGAGAGATAGGCCCCTGCAGGTAAACAATAAATACCATGTCAAGTTACTGTTTTTACATTTTGATTATATGAGGGTAGGAGGAGACAATGTCAGAACTGAGAATAACATCGAAAGTAGATCACATGACTACCAAATGGCACTGCTGCTCTTCAATTTCATCACCTAATTTACTCTGATGAATGGAGGTTATAAAGAGGGTTGAGTTGATAGCCATTTCAGACATTTATGGGTCCTCTTTAAGTAAAAGGAATAGTAACTGTAATGGTTCTGACAGTAAGTGCTTAGAATATTTTTATAGGCAATAAACTATCTGTCAGTCTAACAGCAACAGCAGACTGTCAAGTGTTGAGAAACTTGAGAGTTCATAAAAGGAACATCTTGTATTAAATCAGTCTCATCTACAGAACTTTCCCTAGTGGAAGCACAAGCAACACAATGTCACCCATGAAGCTTCTAATTTACCCTAGCTACTAACAGAAATATTAAAATACAGGCTTTGCTGAACTTGAGGCTGCAAACCTTAACTAGAGCACAAGACAAATTTTGGAATACATACCAGGATAGCTGTGCATTAGGACAGGAGAGACTGCGCGATAGGCTGGATGGTTGGGATCGTACATCTGCGGATACGGATAAGCATGCAAGTACTGGATGTATGACTGATGCTGACTCATTGGTGAGGAAACTGCTACTCTAGCACCCCGAGAGTCCTTCCAATTTACAGGAGTCTTTTGATCATCGTTTTTTATCTTGCTCTCATCCACTGATTGAGAATCAGAACGCTTGACCTCTTTAGGCTCCTCTTTAATGCTTGCTAATGAGACAGGAAGGTTAGGCAGGGAACTTTCCTTGTTAGGTGTTTTTCTAGGGCTGTCTTCTTTTAACTTTTTCTCGCGATCAAGTTCTTCTGATTTTTGCTGATCAAGGTATTTGGGCTGGTAGACATAATGATGCCATGTTCGTGAATCCGGATCCTAATACAGAGGAGAAAAAGATTCTTCTGAACTTAGAACGTTGAACTAAGTTTGTTATTGATATTTCCCATATTTCAGTTGATGTATTTTTAATAGCTGTTTTAATACCATATCCCTATTACATAGAAGAGAGGTTTGCTTGCTACGGAGTGCCTCGAGCTCAAAGTCAAACCAATATTCCCATGAAGGAGCAAGAGTCTATTATCAAAATTTAATTCAATTGCTTCATCTTATATCCTTCTTCATGCCTTTAACTAGTTTAATCATGAAATACATATGCAATGTAATAAAGTTCTGAGACCATGTTATTCATAAAACATTTTAATTAAAGCCCACAGAGAGATTTTTCCCACTAGAGAGCAAAAAGTATCTGTGAACTACAAAATTAGAGCTGGCTAATGATATGCCAGAGCACTTAGAATACCTGGAACAACGCACATGGAAAGCTGATCTAGCTGGAAAGATTCTAATACTGGCTCTGATATTCCAAACATCCAGGAATCAGTGGAAGTCAGACATTGAAGCAGACTTTTTCAGCTGACAATCTTATATAAGTTTGTAAAGTTACAGATGGGCAAGTATTTACTGGATCAGGATCGCATGGTATAAAGAACATGTACTGGGCACTGTAAATACTTTTTTATATAATATATTACACAGACCCATTTATAAACACGTGATAGAATTAGGTAGGTGAGTTCTTTACACCACCACAGCAAATTGATATGGAGAAGTAACAGGAAGACTTCTTTTTCTTATACAGGATATGTGAGAGCTAATTGAAAACATTTTCTCCAACTGACAGACATTTACGACACACGCCACAGAAATGTAAGCACACAACTAAATGCTTGGACAGTCTGGTTCAAATACTCACTTGAATCAGCAGAAATCTTCTCCTACTTAGGGCTGTACCATCCCACTTCCTTTAGAGCTCCCTACTCCCACTCCCCTGACCCCGCTGTACCTTGAAAGACAGCCCGTAAGGGTGAAGTCTGGGATGTACCATAGACCAGAACATGAAAGCACCAAGCATTGAGGCTCCAGTTCAGAGCACGGAGACAGTCGCGTTGCCTCAAATGAAGGCAATGTGACATCTACGAAGGTCAGCATGAAGCCACTGGATAAAATTCTGGTTACACTGAAGTCAATGGCAAAACTATCGCTGACTTCAATGGAGAGAGGATTTCATCCATTGTGTAGGTCTGTAGGGGCTTGAGGTTGGTTGAGGAGAGAAGGGGAACTTAACTGCTTCAGAAAGGTCACCTTGGGTTAAGATAAAGAGCTGTGCTTTAAGCCAGCTCTTCAAAGAACCAGCTCACCCATCTTTAGTAAATGCCAACTGTCATTTAACAAAAAAAAGAAACACTTCAAACCATGTTTCAAATCTACTTTAAGTCCTCTCACAATGAAAGCTGCTTATTTTGCTTGAAATTTCTCGTTTCTGAACTAAGCAAAATACTTAGAATTTACATGTAAAAGAGAAATCTAATTCTATTTTATTCATGCATATAATTTAAAATAGTCTATTCAGGTCTTAAGCCTGGGTTCTGACACCACCTTACTAGAGTTTTTAATTCATTTTTTTGTTCTTTTCAAACAGCTCAACTGGAAGGTTTATTGGTCTATTCACAGACAACAATACCATCTAGCACGAAAAAAGGATGGTGGAGCTTTTTTGACTGCAGAGGCAGAAGAACACAGCAGAATCAGGGAGAAAATATCACATGACTTAAAAGATAAACCAAGACACGCTTGTTCCATTTCCTGTGATCTCACCTGTTTAAATCTTGTGGTGGGATCTACTCCTGTTTGCTTCATGGAATCCATAACAGATTTCATCTCCACAGCCTCCTTTATAAGCTGGTGGTTTTCCATTTGTTTGGCTTTGAAAGTGTCAGACTGAAGCTGCTGCTGGTGGTTGGAAAGGATCTGTGATTTGCTTGTCTCCTCACTTTTGTTAGGAACTGACGACCCTATTTTAGTGTTATTTTTGCTGGACTCTGGAGTTGAAGGGGCCTTTGAAATAGTGGCAGATGGAATATTTTTCTGCTTGTTGTCATCCTTCCCAATCTCTTTCAAGGGGGGGTCATTCTTCCTTTCACAGTCCCTCCCACTTTGTGCCATTTTCTGTTCTGCTAGTCTCTGGTCCTCATAGTATTTTTCATACTGCTGCCTGTAAGCAGGGTTGGAGGCCATTAAGGACTTTTGGTCCATATAGAGCCCATAGGCATACTGTCCATAATAAAGTGACTGAGCAAGTGCAGGGTGTCTTTGAGTTATTACTGACTGATGTTGCGGCTGCAAATTAGAGGAAGTGCTTTCGCTTTTCTTGGCATCTGACGATTCTGCCTTCTCTTTCTTTTCAGCCTCTTCCTCAGCCTCTTTTTTAATCTTCAGCCCCTGTGGGGTACTGCTGTTCCCAGCTGCTGGGGCACTGACCTGTCCAGAGTGCAAGTAACTTGGGGAATAATAAGGATCGTAGCCATGGTAATAGGGAGAATGAGACTCTTTTGCTTGAGCTGATTGTGCTGTGGTTGAAGAATGTCCTTTTAGAACACCATCTTTATTAGAAATAATATCTGATGGAGAGCTAGCCTTTGACCTCATGCCCTCTGACCTGCTGTCAGAGCCACCATCATCAGCTGCATCAGAAATATCTGAGTAAGCAGGGCTGTTGGTTTTAGCGGCCGTGCTGTCTGCGCCGTTCTGTGTCAACACGTGCAGTGGGGCCATGGCAGATTGTCCATTCACCAAAGTGCTGCATTCCATCCTGGAGGCACTCCCTATGGAAGGGCTGGGCGCATTGTCTGTGAACGTGTAAACTTTATCAGCTTCAGCCTTAATACTTGCCATCCTGCTCTCTTGAGACTCTGACAGTCCATTAGCTAGCACTTCATTCTTGTTGAGATGGTCCTTTAAAAAATGTCCAGATAAGTCTTTTCCAGACCCTTTTGAATCCTCCAGCTTCCCCAGCTTAGAATCCAACTTAGGGCTGCCCGTCTCTTTGCTTTCTTTGTCCTTCAGCTTTCGCTTCTCCTTTTTCTTTTTGTCTTTGAGTGATGTGAGAGCTGGGTTTACAGTGCTTGGCTCTCCCATAATTGTGGGCTTTGGTTGAATAGGTTTCAGTGGAGGGCTCTTTGGTGTAGCCTGAACAATAGTAGTTGTTAGAGAGGGCAGTCCCGGTATTGTCCCTGTAGTGGTGGTTGTAAAGGCTGTAGTAGGTATAGCTATTAACTGAGGAGGAGTTGGTGCTGGCGCTGGGGCAATGGGCCTGGCTGTTTTCAGTTTGGAAAGGTTTTTATCCACTTTGCAATTGTTCGATTTCTTGCCTTTATCACCCAAACTCTTCTTGTCAATTAACCCTTCAGCCTCCAATTTCGGCATTTCGGTTTGCAAATTGCCATCTGCTACTGAGCAATTATCCAGTGTGGCTGCCATGTTAGAAATTACTGGAAGGCTGTTCAATTCACTGTTCAGACCTTTCTTTTTGCCAGAATTCTTGCCAGTTTTGGAACTGATAACTGAACCAGGGCCATTGCTGGTCAGTTCCCTCTTTCCCTTGGGGGTCCCTGGGGTAGCAATTGAGGAAGGAGATGTCGGTGCTTTTAGCGGATCAAAGCCTGGCAAATTTGTGCTTTGCTCGCTGCATTCAAGTGCCACATTACTCAGTGCTTCCTCGCAGTCTGAAATCTTGTCTTCACTGTCAGGCTCAAACTCCAGTTTGTTTTCTGGGTCTAAGTGTGCATGAGCCTGATGGTAACGCAGTCCATTAATGTGCTTGTACTTCTTGTTGCAGTTGGGGTGAGGACAGTCAATCAGCACTGGGGAAGAGCAGCCTTGGTCCAAAAAAGTAGTCTCGGGTTTCCCCTGTGGGGTGGTGGGAGTGCTTCTAGAGTTAGTACGAATGCGTTTTCCAGACTTATTGTCCTCTGAACTGGAGTTCAAATCTAGCTCCATAGGAGGCTTAGATTTCCTCTTGTTTGTGGACGAGGGGCTGGCTTTGACTTCATCCATGGCGCAGTTCGGGGGTGTTCTGCGCCCACTTGAGTTAAGGCTGCCCCTCCTCCCCTTCCCATTGGCACCACCTCGATTTTTATTCTGAAGTCCTCTGGACTCTGCAAAACTCGCATCATTCCCAGGTACAGCCGCAGCTGCAGCGGACCTTGCCCGCTTTCCCCTGCCCCGTCCTCCGCGCATTTCCAGGTCACTTGTCGGCGATTCACAAAACCTGTACAAACAATAGATTTCATCAGCAGGAGCCGTGAACTAAAAAAAATAAAGAACATCGCCACCACATCCCATAAGAGAACCTTAACACATGTTAAAGGAAAGATGTCCTTCTGACAAATGAGAATATTACAGTGTCAAAGGCAAAGTCATTAAAAAAGGACAAAAATGGCAAGGACACATTCACCTAATTAGAACAATGGAGCAAAAAAATTTGCTAACTTACAGAAAAGCATTTCAAAATTAACAGCTCTCTGACTGAATCACGTGTATTTCCCCTTCCCTCTCCAAAATACAAAAGTAAAATAAAAAAGAACTTTCACCCCACATTTCACCCTGGAACAGAGAACTACTCGTTTCAGTGGTGCATGTTTTCAATCATAACCAGTTGTGCTTTATTAATCTCTGTACAGTCTCTTGCCTGAGATTAGGGGTTAAAATACAGCAGAGAAAAAACAGACTCAGAATGTTTGCCTACCTAGGAGGGGCCCAGTCATGCTTTGTGCAGTCCAACAGTGTTCCCACATAAGTCTTGTTCCTCCATGTAACGTTTACCACTAGGACACCTGTCAGTGAGCGAAAAATAAAGTATTATCACAGTTAGAACAATAACTGGGATAGGCTTTTTGTTTTGCTCTTTTATTTTCTTCTTCTTTTTTTTCTTTCTTTCTGTCCTTCCCCCACAAAGTGAGACGTTTACTCTCATTTGCTTTCAAACACTCTGTTTTGTATTCTTCCTCTTTTCTGGTTTCAGTGACCTCAAGTTAAAACCCACAGGAAAGACAGCAAACGACAAAGAACAAGAATGTGTGCACGTATGTGTGTGTGTAGGACAGCTTGCCTGTGTGACTGTGTGTGTGTAATCAAGATACAGCTGACAGAAGGAAATGGGTTTTGCCATGTCCTGCTGTAAAACAGCAACACTCACCTCTTAATTTCGCTATTATTGCACATAATTGCTTTCACTTGGCAGCCAGCCAGCATAAACTAAGCACTAGTTGCAGTGTTTAAATCAGAAGGTGACTGAGAAGAATAATCTGCTTTGCTTTGAACAATATGATAATGATGCTTCTATTTACTTGAAATTACTCATATCCAAACATACAAACACACACATGTATGCACTGCAAGTTTTGTTCAGCAGATATCTGGAAAAATGTATTATTTGCCTTGCTTTTGCTTCTGTGGAGAGTGAGGGACTAGGTGTACATCTTCGACCATACAGCAGTGAAGGTAAGAGTAACTGCAATATATATTTATATAGGAAGAGGGATCCTTTAAAAAACCTACTGTAATTTAATTGCTTTTCCACTTATGACTTTTATTAAATGCAAATTTGCCTGCCTAAAGCAGGATTCTAATTTCATTTTATTTGAATTATCCCTGTAAAATTTGTGAATTATAAAGTTATTGTAAGTAACAAGAAAATAAATGTGTCATTCAAATGTTTTCAGGTTGCCCTCAAATGCTTCTTCACATAATTTATCATCATGTTTATGGACTAGCCAGCATAATGACCCCTATAACTCATTAACTGCCACAGATAAACACAACGTACTATTATTGAACCAGACATCTCTTCTCATTAGAACACACACTGAAATAAAAAATACATTTTATTTAACAAAGAAAGGCACAATACAAAATGTTCCCAATTTATGAGAGGCATGAAGACACCAACTCGCAGCTGACAGCCTTGTTTTTCCTCTACACTTCCCTTATTCTATCGGCAGCGTCTGTAACAGATACGAAGATGGCATTGTGCCAGAATGTTTCCAGGCCATCTTTTCTCTTTGTCTTCCCAGTGCGATTTCTAATTTTGCACTAAAACCATCCCTCTCTGCTGCACTGAGGTGAAGTTAACATGCAACCAGCCACTTATTTCCTCGGGGGTCTTTTAGCAGCAGGGAAGTATTTTAAACGTTGTCAGCAGAGGTACCAGGGAAGAAGGGATTTCCTTGAAAATTCTCTATAACAGATTTGAAATTTATCCCCCATATGGTTTTTCACTGCGATTAGGCAAATGGAATTTTGTACACTGGGGTGAACTAGTCTGAAGCATGAAAGACAAACAGCACTTCCAGCCAGTGTCAGAGCCAGGCTTTGAGTACTTAGAAGGATCATGGAGGTGTTTAAGGAGAGACTGGATGTGGCACTCAGTGCCATGGCCTGCTTCACAGCGTGGTGTTGAGTCATAGGTTGGACTCGATGATCTCAGATGTCCTTCCCAGCCTGACTCTGTGATTCTGTGATCAGGGTTAAAATGCCATGCTGTATTTTTATGACTTAGGCAAACTAGGCAGCCTGCAAAGACACCAAGGCTGCTTTACCTAGCCCCCTGCGTAGGCATAGAGGCAGCCAGGGGGTGCTGGGGTTCAGGGAGGAGGAGGAGGAGGAAGAGGAGAACAACCCAGTACATCCAAGAGGAAATACCTGTCAGTGGAAATGGGGTTTCTCACAATGAACAACTCCAAGCTATGTTCCCACTTGCCATTCACACCCTAGAGAGGAGAGATTGTAAAGGTGTTTCTCTGGCAGCCTTGATGCCTTCCTTCTACTACAACAGCTTGTCATCTGTGATTCTGTAAGGCTTCGAGTGAAAATCATGACTATTTTCCACATACCAGTGTTTGTCCAGTCTCCTAAATGTACCAAGCAAGGAGAGCTCTCTGACATCCCACAGAGTATTACTGATGAACTGTCTGTGCCATTTATTCTTCCCCAGCTAGTTCACCTTTATCCTTTTTTTAAAAAGTAATTGGTTTTTTTGTGGAGATTTTTTGAGTTCAGGTTTGTTTCTTTATTTTTATTGTTTGGTTGGTTGGGGTTTTTTTGGGGGGGAGTATGTTAATGAAAGTTTATTCTGACCTAAGCATCCATCTTCTTTGACATTTGTAATCTTGCTGATCTCTACGTGCACTTTATTAATTTATTAATTTATATACCAGACCTAGGGATAGTCTGTTACCTATTGATAGAAAAGAGGGCAACGTAGAAGGCATAGAATAGTGAAAACAATAAAAGCCCCTGAAATCAATACATATTTCAGTAATTCAAAGAAGACATTTAAATGACCTTCCAGTGTAAGAAAGTCAGTGTTTCAAAAGCAAATGCAAGTTAAGTTTCTTCCTAAAAGTCTGCTACATATAGCATCTCGTTAAATTTTTTAGGCTTAGCAAAGGTCCCCTGCAAGTAGGAGAGAATGTTAATCTCCACACTGTGTTAGAGTAGCTATGACATGGAATACACTTCCGTTCCCTAATGGACAGCACATTGCTCAGCCACAAGTAAGATTCCACAGAACTGGCAGGGAAGGTAGCTCACTTACTCCTCTAAGATTATCATAGAAATGGGTGAGGAGAATATAAGTAACATGGGAGGTAGGACTGATCCAAGGAAACGTGTAACTGGTGGAGGCTTATTAGACCAAGGCACTGGAAAATGAAAATGGAGATGAAGGAGTTGGTAATCCACACAATGTACTCAATGCAGTGCTGAAGAGAAAGGATTATTCTTCTAAGTCAGGGTGTACTGTTTGTCCTGGCAAAGAATTCAAGCCCAAAACAAGAACCTCTGCTGAGCCTGAGCTGTTCCAGAGGCAGAGCTAGAGCAGTGGCCAGCTCAGCTCCAAGGATCACCTCTGAGTACACTGGCCATGCACTTGGGGATGTACTAACCCTTCTCCAGCTCGTTCCAGCTCTTCTCTGGGCATGTGTGTGCCCATACACCCCCTCTGTCTTGTGAAGGAACATATCACATACAGGACCAAACCTCTCCAGGGCTGTGTCAAGTCATAAGAAGTCCCTGTAATGAGACTTCCTATTACATTAGACTACACATCATGTAGCAATAATTTATTTAACATTGCCTGAACAGGAGAGAAAATGCAAAGACAGTCTGAGGAACCCACAGGTTTCATACTGTCTGAACACAGAGATGCATTTTCACCTTAAAAAAAAAGCCCAAGAGGCTAAACTTTTTAAAATACTTATTACTGAAGAATAGGAAAAAAATCAGATGCTTGTAGTGAAGCGTACCTGAGGGTATTTGAACTCTCTAAGATTCTAATTTAGGAGGAAACCTAGCCAAATATCTAATTCTGTTCTTCTGAGGTTGGATCAAACAACAGTGAATACATACTACATGCAAATGTTTCTTTGAGCAACTAAGGGTGTCAACTCAAAGACTTTGATGAATTACCAGAGCACAGTTCACAAGAATTGTGTGTAATAGAGAAAAACTTCTCTTCCCAAAATAAGGGTATACATTTCTTGGTTTAATTTGGATTTTCATTCCATTTGCAAAGTATGTAACTATTCACAGTTACAGTATATCCAAAATTAGCAATAATTTCTGCAGTCTTCAGTGTCACGTGTCCTAAATTAAAGCAAAAAAGAATATCAGATTAGAAACTCTGAAGTTACTAACTGTGCTACCCTTTATCATTAAAGAGTAGACACAGTAAGCAGTGAATGTTTTATGCGTGGGAATTACAAAATGGTGTTAAAACATAAGAAAATGGGGTCATGTTACCCAGAAGTTTTACAGTTCACCTACTGTAGTTTTTTTGCCAAAATCCATTACTATCCAAGGCAGGATCATACACAAAAGCATTAATGTATGACAGTGGTACACCCAGGATGTCATGTGGCACCCAGCACTGTCCATAGAAGCTCCTCCTTTAACATCAAAGGTGATGCCATTAGCCTTTTAGGAGCAAGAAAAGATTCTGTATTTTGCTGTTTTCCTTCACAGTACATGTACCATTATGAGCTCTTTTTCTTCACTCATCATAATCATAACCACAATGTTTATGGTAAGAAATTTCCCAGACAGGAAAAACTAACACATGCCTATAGGAGCACAAAGCCATTTTACGTAAGCACTTCTGATAGATAAAATGTACAAAACAACTGTGACAATTTGTACTTGAATTTTATTATAGGATGAAAGGTCATGTGTCACAAAAGTGGTATGTAAGAAAATAATTTTAGAAACCTACAGAAAAAAACACTTTTTATGAGTTCTGTGAATATAATGTACGTCCTTTTCCCCGGTCCCCTCATCCTCCTTTTCAGTGACTGCATAACAAAGACTGGAACCAAAATTTGCTATTTGCTATTAACTATATGTCATAGAATGAACTATGTCATCACAAATTGGAAATTAAGTAACTAAACTTGTTGCTAAGCAATGCAGATGTGCTATTTTGACATAAAAACATCACAATCGAAGATATTTTCAGTACCAGGCAAGGGTATTGTTCATATGGACTACCCTGGCCCTGCACTTTTAGCAGACACATCTACACTCTTCCAGATGTGCCTTCATTTAAAGACAAAAAACCTCTGAAGTATCTAGTCTAAAACTAATCTCTTTGATTTCTTGACTCTTGTTTTCTGCAATGGACATAAGCCAAGAATTTTTCTGTTTGTATTCAAAACTTTGAAAATGAGATCATGTGGTGAGGAATCAAATTATCACATTACTATCTTAAATGCAGGCCCCGGCTTTTAAAAATACTGGCTTTAGAAAACAAACATGTTCAAATTCCAATACAAGTCGATGCTACTCAATTAATCAGACTGGACAGCCTGACTTAATTTTTACAGCATAGGCTAATGTTCAGATGTTCTGTGATGTTCAGATCACAGCAAATGCTACAAAATCCTGATTTAGTTCAAGCTGATTATTTTACCATGAATCTCAGAAGATGGAATGGGTAAGCCTTCATTTTTGTAAAAGGAGCTGCTCCCTCCTCTCTTAGTAGAGAATCTGGCCAGAAGTATCTGCACAATTCTGGAGAAAGTAGATCTGCACAAAGTCTTTCTGAACACTTCTGTAACTGATTTGTTGAAGAATATTTAAATGATCTTTCAAAACTAGGGATGATTTGTTTTCTTTTCAGTCATCAAAAGACATGTATGTTTAAAAAGTCATGCATATTTTAAAAGTCACATAAGTCACCTACACTTCAACATAAGTGGATTCTTCTGTGGTCAAAATTCCAAAATTAACAGTTCTGCTGACTACCTTTACTATCCTGAGTATCATTTAAAAACAACTTTTGCTGATGCCACAGGAAGAGCTTCAAAGTATACCACACTTAGCAGAATTTTTTTAGCCAGATTACTTCTTTAAAAGGTTAATATGATAAATTCTTGTAGCAAAAATCTCTGTGGCATAGTAGTTCTTCAAGGCTGAGATGCAATCCTTGGTATAGAGAAGCATCACATCATTACTTGACGTAAAATTACAGCAAAATCAATTCCTTGTGTCTTGTGATTAGTGAATCCACAAATTTGTTTGCAAGTCAAATTTGATTTTCCTTTTGTCCCAGCCATGCCAAGTACAAATAAAACAGACATGCCTGGGATAGCCAAACCATGGCATATCTATCATCAATGAGTGCACCACAGGCATCAATTAAACATGTTTCATTCTACATCTGGCACTGCAGTTTTTTTGGTCCCACACGTATCTATTTGACATCACTTTCTAACAGTACCTAAAGTATATGAAGTGCAAAAAGCTGCAAGATGAAAATCTATTTTCTTAGGATTATCTCAAGCTTTTTTGTTGCCACTGGTTTAGTAAAAGCAGTGTAACTCATTTGCCTCACAATCACCATATCCACCACATCATCATCAATCCCACATCCACATATACACCTGCAATTCATCCAGGCATAAAAAACACAGAGCAATGTTTATATTAGACTTGCAATGCAAATGGCTTCCTTCTCCTTGATTGCTTCCATCCAGAAAGTAATCTAAAATTAACAGTAAACATTCTACTTATGAAGCCACATCTTATACACTGAATGCTGATCTGGGAGACGTACAGTGTATTTACTACTTTAATCACAATCTCTGTCTAGCATGGCACAAGAACTTAACTACATCTACAGCAGGTGCACACGCAACAGGCATCAACATCAGCCAGCCTGAGAATGTAATGATTGTCAGGTGGCCTGAAAATGCAAGACTTTTGGGTTGGCTTTTTTTGTTTTGTTTTGTTGGTGGGATTTTTGGGGGGCTTTTTTGAGAGCCCTATTGCTGCAGTGAATGTTTGAAAAGTCAATCTAACCACATCCTGTAATCAGACCATCTGGAGCACAGATCTGCAATTAGTCATCCTGGGCACTGGACTTTATCTGAACAAATGCTGTACAGCAATGAAGATGAGAAGATTGGATAGCATCAAGGAAAAGAAGCATAATGAAACACTGCTGGTATAGTCATAAACCGGTGAGGCACTTAGCTGTGGTGCTACTTCTGCATTCTGTACTTTATGAGAGCATAGCAGCCTTAAAGGTTATAGGGCTGAGAGGCTAAACCCTGCTCTTTTAATGTTGCCCTGCTGGTGGCTAAAGCTGGGCTACAAACTACAGTCACTTCTGCAACAGCATAACAGAGTAAGATTAGATCTGTGTGATTTCCAGTAAGCTCTGAGTAACGACAACCTAAATTTCATAGATACTTTATTTGAATGTCATACCTTTTCTTTTCATTATGAAGTCATTGATAAAATGAAGGTAATGTTGAAAGTAGGAATTACCAGCCTGGTTTGAAAATAGCTGTTCTGCAGAACCTATTCCCTGGACTTGCATTACATATTCCAATTTGCATTCTAAAAAGAAGCAGCAATTATAGAGTGAGGAGTAGGTCTTGGGAACATGGAGCTGGGCCATCAAGCAGACAACTTTTTAATCCCACCTAATAATTACTGTAATAGATTTTCTTCATCTAGAAGTTTATCCCAGTTTATATAAAAGAATAAACACTGATATAACTGAAGAAATCCTGTTTCCCCACAAGCCCATGTGCTTAATACACAAAAGAACACAAACCACTTCCATCACTGTCATGTTTCTCACATCCTTTGTTCTGAAGCCTGATGGGCTGTATTGATTTGGGAAAATCATTGAACTTCTTGGAAAACTAGACTCTAGCTTATTCACCACAATCTATTTCTTTCTCATGAAGACAGCTGGTCAATATTCAGTTGAATGGTCAGCTAAAAGAAGCTCTGGTTTCATTTCTTTTTCCTGCCTCCCTAGCAACATTATCCTTTTCCAGCTTTAGTATTAAAAAACCTAGTGTGTTAGGGAGACATGCAGCAGCTGAGGGTAAGCTGAAATGGTAGTTCCTCTGGGCAAAGCTATGACTGAAATGCTGGGGGCAGGCTGCCCATGGAAAACAGGGCAGCATCTAATTAAAAAGCTCATGTCCCTTATTAATTAAAATGACAACTGTATTTTTTTTCAGTGTATGTATTTCTTCTAAAGATGGTCTGCCTATCAAATAACCAATGACCAAGACCTAAATGCAAATAGAGAACTGAAAGGAATGAGTGGTCCTAATCAAACACAAGGATAAATTTCACACTCATTAAAAGACCAATAAAAGACTCCATGAAAACTGGGTAATACCCCAGAAATTACATCAGATTGGGTCCCAAATGGCTTGTTGATTTATCCACAACTAAATAGTTCTACTAAAATATGAGCTACTTAGAGTGGTGATTTTGAAAACTATGAAGCCGCAGCAACTCACATAATTTTCTCCTGCCAGATTTATATCAAAGTGATTAGAATTTGGCAGGACTAGGAAAACTTTCGGATAAATTGCTGTTACACCTCTTGAATGTCAGACCATATGATTGCAGTGTTTACAGGAAAATGTGCAATTAATGTTATTGTAAACTAACCATAGGCTTCTGACCTCTAGAGTACAACTAAAGAGTTAGTTTTTGTGCAACCCTTACCTTTTCTTTGGCCAGAGTAACTGAACAACTTCACTGTTTCACTGCAGCTCGAGAATAAAACTGCAGTCTTATTTTATTTCAGCTGATACTAAAAATGCAAGTTGAAAATCATTTAACATCTGTGTGTTCTGAAGAAAACCATATCTGTTTCAGAAATAAAGAATTTTGTTTCTAGCAGGTTTTTTTTCTTTTTTAACTTCAGTAATCATAACTGTGATTCACATAGCCTGACACTGAAAAGTGTCACAGTCTCAATTTTAGAAGAAGGAAATGCTGTTCTGTAATCCCCTGAGTTTCCCACTCACTTCTCAAGGAGTGTTTTTTCAGCTCCTATGTTGTTGGCCTGTTGAACACATGGACACTCTTCTAACTTCTTGCAGAGTGAAAGAAAAAGAAGCCCCACAATCCACTGCATTTGCTTGTACTCCAGGACCATATGTCACTTGAGATAAGCAACAGAACACAGGGCTTTTCAACTAATCTGTCACACTTGCTTCCTGCACTTTATATTAATTACAGGAACTCTTCAGCTACTTACTTCTCTCCCAAACTGTTTCTCCCTTGAAAGCAAGTAAATAGCAAAGCAAAACAAGCCTGGAGCATGGGGGAAAGAGCTATTGTTTCAGCACAAGAAGTAAGGCCAAAAAAAGGGAAAACCAAACCAATTTTTTTCTCACCCAGACAAGCATTCAGGAGTTCCTTTTAAGAATTATCTGCCTCATTTCTGTTCTTCTTCTCAGACACCAGACCACAGAAATACTGTTTTCATCAGCAGACTGTTGAGAAACAGCTGCAGAAATGGGGAAGCTGGTATAAATTTATGCGTGTATGCATGTGTGTGTATATGTATTAAAAAAACCCGTCAAAAACCCCAAAACCTCTTAAGGAGCTCAGACATTTTTTTTTTCCTAAGACGAGTATCAGGATATTTCAATAGAAGTTTGTGCCCCAGCTCTGAACTCTGCTACTGTAGGAACTTGATGAGTAAAACCCAAGCAAATAACAGATGACAAAATGCACCTATAAACCTTCAGGTGTCTTTGGTAAATAGTTTCCCAGCGCTGTACATCATGATAAAGAGCTGCCAGGTGCAAACACTGGTACAATTATTTATAAAAGAGTAGAGTAACTAATGAAACATAA
The DNA here is from genome assembly GCA_013398015.1 of Oreocharis arfaki. Taxonomy (NCBI): domain Eukaryota; kingdom Metazoa; phylum Chordata; class Aves; order Passeriformes; family Paramythiidae; genus Oreocharis; species Oreocharis arfaki. The sequence continues at coordinate 64,659 of VZRR01010838.1, read as the reverse complement.
AGGAATGGAAGACAGAAGAGAGAGAATTTATGGAAAAGAAACAGCATGAATAAAGAAACAATTCCAATCCCAAACCATGAAAATTCTTCCAAATCTGTAGACTGCAGATACCAGAATTGCAGTCGAGCCAGACAGACAATTCTGCTCAACCTCAAAGAGCTGCTGCTGATCCATGTACCTCACTGGGACTGAGAAGCAGAGCCCCTTATAAATTATGATGCTTTATTTAAAGTCAAAGCATTTATTTGCTTTTGTGCCAGCTTTGGATCCTTTTCATCTCTAGCTTCCAGGCCCAAGAGAGAACACACTCCTGTAGCTCTGCTGGCAGCCAGCTGCGGCCTCAGTAAATCATAAAGCCTCCTAACAAGCCATTCTTTACAAAGGCCAACTGCAGTTAGTAGACATGATAACTTCTCTATTATTCCACTCACTCGAATTTAAAATAGCAATTTAAATCAGTGGCTGAAAACATTGAAATCTACTGAACTGCATTTTACATCTCTCTCTCTCTCTCTGTCTCTCTCTCTCTCTGCATTAAACTTCACTGATTTCATGAAGACTTCATTGTCTTCAGCCTGGGAAAAGGGTAAGTAAACACCTAAGACAGACACATCCAAGACAAAAGGGAGGGAAATGAAAACATTTGGGATTTCTTTTGCAGAACTCCCTCAGGTTTTCTTCCTACAGCTAACAGGAGACAAATAACTCTTCTTTAATTTAGTTTGTGGGACTCGCAGGGACACATCCTTTATGTTTGTGGATATAAACTCTATTAAGATCTTAATACAGTAATATGCCACCATGAAACCTCACAGCAAAATACATAAAGATGAAAGTGGTCTGTAGTCAAGCACTGGGTGTACATAAGAGCCCTATGAAAATTGCAAGTGGAAATGATGAATTCTCTTTCTTCTACCTTTTTCCCACTCATGCACCAAACAAGGAAGCAATTTGGTGTGGCCAGGCTCAGCATTTCTAATTTTCCTCTGAACAGAAAAAGCAGATCAAAAACCTAACAAATACAGCTTCTTCCTACACAATTGCTTCAGTTTAGGATTTGGTGTAACCTTATTTAAAGGTCTTTTATTTTATTACTATAGCTAACAGATTGTAAACCAAACTGTGCTTGAAACTTCGCCTTCTAGATTTGAAAACCACAAAACAAATATTATGCATTGCCAAAGCTATATGCTATATAATTTTTACAGTTCTTATACCACAAACTAGTTATTTCCTTTGAAAAATACTAGGCAGCGCTATCCTTCCCATTATAAAATTCTTGCATTTTTGTGGTGGAAAAGATGCCCCTGGCAGTCGAAAGCGTTTCAGTTACACTCTTAAGACACCAGTTCAGTTTTGTAAACAAGCCTAATGGACTGTGACTAATAGTGTTCTCCTTGAGCAGAAGTAAGGTAAAAGGGCTTTTGTTAGCATCTACTGAAGCAAAGTAGTGATTTTGCTGGGACAGAACAAAAGTGAGCTACTTGTCAGCTAACCAACTCCAATAGGCGTCAAAATTCTGCAGAGAGGTTCACCATGATTTTCTTTCCTATGTTTTAAATTATATTCCAAGTGGGTAAACTAGTAAAACATCTAGTTAACCAGCTGGCTTACTCCAGCTGCTTGACAATACTGATGCAATGCAAAGGCAGGCTACCAGCAAAATAATATCCCACTAGAGATGAGTGTACTTTCTGTGAGACTTTCCTTCACTTGGCAGCAACTGGTTGAACAATTTTCCTGTAAGTATCCTTCGTGCAAGCTGTCCCGATTTCCCCACTTATTAATAGCAGCCTGGCTAGTTTACCCAGGCCTGCTGTGATCTATGCCTCTACTACAGCTTCTCTTGGCTTTTTCATGCACTGGAGCTGATCAACCTTTGACCCTCATAGTTTTAGAAACAAAACTATTTAGACACTGAAGACGGCCCAGTGTTGCATAAAAAGGTAGGCAAAACCTTAGGATTCTAAGAAACCTAATATAATCAGCTAAAAATCTCTGTGTTTCTTTTGGCAATGTAACACCCCTAAAAGGATTATCATAGGCATGCCATCCCTCATCAAGAGTACAACCAGCATGATGACAGAAACACATATTTCTATCCTGGGAGACTGTTTTCCCATGTCACTGAAGTGGGGAAAAAAAAAAAAAAAGGACTGGACTTTCAGACGTGACTTAATTATTTCCTTGGTCAGACAAACAGTTTCAAGATAAAGCTTGCTTTACTCCAGAATCTACACACGAAATTCTGTATAAATTATTGACTGCACTTTGGCCTCATCTGAAATGTTGGCCCCTGAGGCTGATAAGCTCTGACCCCAGGTGACACATCCAGCCCTCTCACAAGAGGCAGGAACATTATTGCCTTGCACTGAGGACTGCAGCCCAAGAGCCAATCAATCAAGCTCCCTGACAGCTTTTACAGCCTCCTCACATTAGGCCTAAGTCAAACTCTAGGGCTCCTATTGTTCACATTATTCTTTTCTTCCTCTGCTCTGATGAAGTTAGAGCAAGTCCAAGGCTTCAATGAGAAAGAAAGGCTATTATGAGCAGCTCCGATTTTATTGACTCTGAGCTGTAAAACAATGGCCCCAAAGCCTTTTTCATGATTTTGAATCTTGAAATATTCCTAACTGTTAATAATCATAAGTAAACAAAGATCAGTCCTTAGACTCAGACTTATCTGAAAGAAAGGTACAACACTAACATAGATAGAACTGTCATCTATACATACTAAGAAAGATTTTTGAAGATAATTTTAGGCATACCAAGAAGGATAACCTTTCAGTCACACAGAACTGTCATACAAATGTTGTCATGTACCATAACACAGCTTGTGTATTAGAAAACCAGTGACCATAACAGATTTGATTAAAAATATCCCTAGTGGAATCGTGCTATGCTAACTGTGGACAAATGGATATTTTTTTCTTTAGTCACCCTCTAGTATTTCAAGATAAGTATCACATTGTGCTCAAAATAGAAAAACTTTCAGAATTAATCATAATGTCATTATTTCTCCTAGTGTTGTTCTGAGGTCCAAAGATCATTTAAGTAGGACTTCTACATGTGTGACATGGAAGAACATTGACTTGTCTTTGAAAACATTTGACCTTCATTATTATTAATTTTAGACAACTCTGTATGATTTCAGCTGCATGCATAAATCTTAATACCACCAACAGGTGCTGTCACCACATACACGAAAACCTTTTTTGTGTAAGAATTTCAACATTGTATAACATGACTAGATTTTGCAGTTGACAAAGTCTTCCTTGTCTTTTGGGGCTTTTTGTGGTTTTCTTTTTTTTTTTTTTGGGGGGGGGGGG
>VZRR01010838.1:2849-61322 GCA_013398015.1 Oreocharis arfaki | reverse complement strand
GGTGGGTTGGGGGGTGGTGGGGTTTTTTTTAAATTAACTTAGTGGTAGCCTTAGATGATTCTGCCATTGTAACTTCAGCTTGCAGAAAAGGATCATCCCTTTTTAAATTACAGACAAGAAATTGGTAGCCATAAGTGAAGTCTTATTTACTTTCTTAAACCTGAATCTCAGTACTAAGTCAGTGAGACATATTTTCAATTAAACTGTTTCATCCACATATTTTTTAGTGCTCCTACTTCACAAGTGCACTGAACTGGCATAAGACCCAGGGAGCTTTCTGGGAAGGTGCTGGCTGAAAGAACAGCAGTTTCCTTCTGCTAAATCCTCTGACACAGCAGCTTGCCTTTTCAGCTGTCCAATGTGGCTTTTCCTATAAAACCAGAGGAGATCAAGTGCAGACTAAAACCTTGTTTCAAATGAAGGATTCCCCTCCCTCTCTGGCTTTCAGCTGAAAGCATATTTATGCCCGAAAGAATGAGAAGAACTCATAATTTGTAGTCCATCAAATAGCTTGTTTTCAGATTGTGCTGAAGTTTCACAGTTATTTTGGACTTCTGAATAAACAGAGCAGTAAGCACTGGTAGTGCTGGAATAGCATAATAAAAAGTAAAAATACAACGGGCCTTTCAATTTATTTATGTAGACACTGTGGATCAAATAGTCACAGTATTAGTAACTCAAGTTTTTATCCTTATGAATATTTTTTTATTTCCGTTCTTTTAAATAGTACCAACATGAAATTTCTTGTCCCTACAGGGACATAAAACGTGGCTGAGAAAAACCAGCCAAGCAGTGTGAAAAGGTAACCACTGCAGCACCTGGGACTGTACAAGGCTTGCAGTGTGCAAGGATGCCTGTTTACAGTGCTGTCAATTAGCTCTCGCTCACAGGCACTGTGTTCAGCTCGAACGTTTTTTCTAAGGGAAATAAATGTAATGCTATTCTCGTCAATTTACAAAGCCGACAAGTAATGCTGCTATATTTAACCTAAAAGCTGTTTTTCATGGGTGCTCTGAATGATATCTAATTTAGAAAAATGACAGTGATTTTGCTGAGCTTTCCAAAATCAACACCCATTTTAGCTGAACAAAACAAAAGGCTGCTGAAGCACATTTATCTCTCTGATGATGTATATTCACTAAGTACAGCCCATAACCCACCTACTCAGAGCAGCTTTAGACAGCTAGCCTCACCCACAGCCCCCTACCATTTAATGAACAGTCACAGCCAACAAATCTTTCACCAACAGACCCATGGCTGTTGTGCCTTTGGACTCCAGGCCCAAAAAGAAATTTGTCATAGCTCAAATAAATTTTACAGATGTAATAGGTAAACACAATAAAGAAAACAGGGCTTTTATAAAACAAAAATTGACAGAGCAGAAAGCTGTTCCCCAAGACTGTGCGCAGGCGCACGGGCCTTCTGCTGAAGTGAAATAGACAATGAAGGTTAGGAAGCATGAAATGACAGCCTTCTTTGCTTTTCAGGGAACGTAAATTTTATGCACAGAACGTAAATCTCACAGTCATGGTTTTCAATCTGCATGCATGAACACACAAGATTGATTTCAAGGAGATTTGGAAGTATTTAACTCATTGCTCAGAGATGCAAATCCCATCTTGTACAATCATTACTGTAAAAATAAGAGAAAAAAGATGGGTGATGTTTCAAGGGCTCTGCCTATACATTTTCATTTTTCAGATAGTCACAGATCATTAAGCTTCCATTTCAAATATGGACATGTCTGTATTGAAGCACCCAAATAAAGCTGTGTAGGTTCTGCGTGTATTAGGGCAGCTTAAAACTCTTAATGAATAATACATCTTAAATGAAAGACAATCCTGAATATGTTTGCCACAACATAAGATGCCCACACCTAAACAGTGCTCCCTAAATGAGCAGGAAAACATAGCTCAAATGCTTCAATGAACATGGCAGCAGACCTAATGTGGATGCAGTGCTGAAAAATTTTTGGAAATGCATATAAATATTTCTTGCCTTTGGCACATCTGTTGCACCTCAGAGTGGTTTTCTTATAATTCAATACCTCTTTCATGATACTTCACTGCTTATCATAAAACCAATCAGGTTGATAAAACTGTTGTTGTTAAATTAAAAATCCCAAACCACAGATTCTTAAGCATGGTGTGTCAAGTTAATACATTATAGTATTAAAAAATTCTCTAAAGTGCAGCCTTTTCTAACAGAAAACAGATCTATTCTTGAACACAGATGAGCTTCCCCTGTGTCAATAAACACAAACTGATTCTGTTTAAAACACAGAGGAAACTGGTTAATTTCTATCTCAATAAAATTTATGAAGCAATAAAAACTTTGTAGTACAAGCTGTGTGGTTTGTTTCACTTCCTTGTCACATGAATTAATGAGGAAAACCCTTCCCTTCATTCTGTTATGCAGATTTGTGCTGGAGAGCGCACAACACGCTGACCAAAAGCCCCAAGGGCCTAATTCTGATTTCCATGCTTCACCTGTTACTTCTTCATAAATTTTGGCAAGAAACATTTTCATTTCCCATCTTTGTGATGACAGTGCTTGTAAACTCGATCACCACTACACTGTGAATTGTGCTTAGTAACGCAGTGTAACTGATGGGGATGGGGGGGAGAGAAAGGAAAGAAATGTCGTGTCTGAACAAGGGTCATACTAGTATTACCCTTCACTCTCTATTTATAATACTGAAAATATCAATAAATTTGGATTTTTGCAACCCCTGACTAGGAGCAAGAGGGAGGAGGAAACAAACTGAATGCCTGAAAATATATGCCTGTAACAGCAGGAGCAGAAAAGACTGATAAAGACTTTAATGTACAGCATTTAGTCAGATAAAGTACAATTCCTCACTCCATGTTTTATTGCCATTTATGTTCTTTCTGGCCACACGAAGAAAGCGGCTTCTGGCAGGCCACAAAAGCAAGGCTTCTGGGAGTGTTTTGTTCTTGCTCTTCAAATCCTCTGATGCATTAGTTTTCTGATCTCCCTCCTAATATAAAACTACAGCTCACTCCTTACATGATCATGTTTGTCAGAACAACTTCCACTCAGACAGCAGCTAATCCACTACACCTAATGGTTTCTGTCACGATGGAAGCAAGGGAAATGATGCCATCATTTACTACATGGAATAATCTGCATATCTCAAATGGACCTCCCCTTTCATGAAATGCCAGTGTGATTTATCAAACCCTTATAAAATCTAGCTCCCTCAGTCCTAATCTGTGAATGCGGTTTCATAAATGCATTTAGCCAATGCATTTTTTCGTACAGCCCTAGAGATTGTGGGGGTTCACTGGGGGGGATATTCAACCTCCTATTGGCTAAAAGACAGCTGCATGGTAAGACTGCTCCCCTGCTGTTGGCTTTCGACATTACTTATATGGTTAGAATCTTTTAACTCACCTACCTGCCTTATAAAGAGGAGTCTTGTGTTTCAGGAGACAGGGTTGCCTGAAGAGATGGGTAATCACCCACCCTATAAAGTTTAACAAGGGAAAGTGCCAGATTGTGCATCTGGGACACAGCAACCCTGGATGTACAGACAGACTGGGGAATGAGAGGCTGGAGAGCAGAGCCACGGAAAGGGACCTGGGAGTCCTGTCAATGACAACATGAATAGGAATCAGCAGTGCCCTGGCAGCCAGGAGGGCCACCTGTGTCCTGGGGGGCATCAGGCACAGCATCACCAGCCAGGCAAGGGAGGGGATTGTCCCACTCTGCTCTGCACTGGGGCGGCCTCACCTCGAGTGCTGGGGCAGCTCTGGGTGCCACAATACAGAAAAGACATTGAGCTGTTAGAGAGTGTCCAAAGGAGGGCACGAGGATGGTGAAGGGCCTTGAGGGGAAGGTGTGTGAGGAGTGGCTGAGGGCACTTGGTCTGTTCAGCCTGGAGGAGATTGAGGGGAGACCTCATTGCAGTTACAACTTCCTCCTGAGGGGAAGAGGAGGGGCAGGCATTGATCTGGTCTCTCCTGTGACCAGGGGCAGGACCCAAGGGAATGGCCTAAAATCGTGTCAGGGGAGGTTTAGGCTGAATATCAGGAAAAGGTTCTTCAGCCAGAGAGTGACCAGGCACTGGAACAGGCTCCCAGGGTAGTGGTCACAGCACCGGCCTGACAGAGATCAAGAAATGTTTGGACAATGCTCACGGGCACATGGTATGACTCTTGGAGTGTCCTGCATAAGGCCAAGAATTGGACTTGATGATCCTTGTTGGTCCCTTCCAACTCAGCATATTCTATGATTTTATGAAGATGACTGTCTGAAACTACAAAAGTCATCAGCAAAAAGTGATACTGTACTTGTTTTTTTGTTCTCTTATGCTTCCTGTGCAATATTCACCACCAGATTAAGGCCACTTAAGAGGAAGGATAAAGTAGAATCTCTCAGATTCAGGGCATTTCATCAGGTAAGAAAAAAGCAGCACTGACAAAGGAAGGGTGGCAATGAGGAAAAAAGTCAGACCTCCATATGTCTCCACCCATGGGTTCCTGTTGATGAGCTGCATCTCTGAGCAGCAGACAACCAAATGCAGTAACAACAGATGCCACAACAAGAAGTTTGTAACACTTCAGGAAGGTGTTAAAGGAATGACAGTTGGCTGCCTTTTTCAAATCTCTGGCAGAAGCCTCTCTCCTCAGTTAAAAGGCAGCCAAGGCTGTGGCACCTTTTCCTCTGTTTCACCGTGTTCAGAGGCTCTCCCAATGATCTCTGAGTGTTTTATTCAAATAATTGCTTACATTACAGAGGCTTCTCATAGACTCTCCTCTGTGACAGAGTCAGAGTACTAGAGATCAAAGTGAGATAATACATTTGTTTCAACTGGTAAAGGACACACGATTAGAGGTCTTTCTGCCTCTTTTGGGAACTGAACAAAAGTAGGACTGGTGTCCACTGGCAAGGGGATGTTTTCTCCTGGAACACCAGTTCTGGTTGAAAATCTTCTGCAAATGTCATTTTGAGGAAGAAAATTACAATTACCTATGAAAGCGCTACAGAAGAGACTTGCCTTTGAAACAAGAAACACCAGTGGAGATTTGAAGACTGAAGATTTAATAATGGTAACTGATATATTCTTGTTAACAGAGATCTGAAACTAAAATGGCTTCCAGACTAGTCAAGTAAGGAGGAAAGTAAACTAGGATTTTAACCAGTGTCCATGGAAAACATTTGTAGAGGGTTTGTCTTTTTCCCTTCCCATACTAGAGACAGCCCAAATCCAGTTAGCATCTTCCTTTCAAGAAGCCTTATTTTATTTTGCAGAGGCCCATGCACAATCAGAAACATTCGCTTTTTAGTAGGAAACCTTTTGGGGACAGAGAGATAAAAAAGCTGCTTGGTGAAATGAATCAGATTTCAAGGAAGAAGGCTGCAGGATACACAAGACCTACACCGAAAGAAATCCACATCAGGTTTTTGTGATCTCTTTCCAGCTGATAGGTTTGGTAGGCTGGCAGCAGGCTGCTACCTTTACCCGTCACTTGAATGTTTTGAAAGCAGCAGGATTCTACAGAAAAACCTTTTGGGCAAAGATTCCCTGTAGCCCAACAGATGCATTCTAACTTTCCTGTAATATTTGCAAGCTTATATTACTTTTAGCTTCTGTCCTCTGAAAAGGCTCCTTTTTCCTTTTCTTGATAAAACTGCTGGGTGACTAAGAACTATTTCTAAGAACACAAAAATTTGCATTTGTTCTATTAGAAATGCAAATTTGACCAAGGAGTTCACAAGGACTATAGGTACGTTGCTTGCACTGATAGGATCCTGAAGATACAACCACACTCATGAAACAATCTGTATTTCCTAAATACAAACTTAACAACTATTCTTTCAAGATGTTTCTTTTTTTTTTTTTTTAACTGAATTTTAAAAATTATTTTCAATCATTTTAGACTAGTCCAAAGACTTGACTCTACTTCAGATGAAAAATGACTAAAGGCAAATCTGGTAAACTTGGAAAACTGGCAACTGGAAGTAAAACACCTTTAAACTAAAAGACTGCAAAGTGATTCTTTCAGTAGCTAGACTAAGGTAGTTCAGAAATAATTCCATGTAAAATTACATCCACTGAGTTTATTTCAAGTACTTTTAAACTTCACAAGTCAACAGCCAGTGTTTTAGAAAAATTAAGACCTATTTTTTCTCTGATATGTCTATCTTTAGGGGTTTAATATGCCCACTCCCAGTATATTTGGGAATTGCTGAAAATGAGCCCATAGACCTCCATGGATAGGAGGCTGTACCCTACAGGTAGAAGGCTGTCAGAAGCATTCAGAGAGTAGAAAGATAATTTATTCTCTCCAATATTTAACAGTCACATGACAGTCAAGGAAGAATGCTTCCAATAAGATTTAAGCCAATTTTGGTCTTTGTTTTTGAAAGCAAAGGCATTTCATAAAGAACCTTCCAAATTTATCTGGATTTCAGAGATTCACAATGATAGTCAATGCAGACATAAAGGATGAAATTGTATGTAGATTCTAAACTACTTTAAACTTACTTTTCTGACTCCACATCTCACCTGTCCTGCCCAGAGAATGTAGCAGGCACAATCAAAAGTTACGTGGTTATCAGTTAAAGGTCTTTTTTCTTAAAGGTTTTCTCATTAGGAGATTAGTAAATTATCTGCCTACACCATTAGAGAAGTATGGGGTTTTCTCTTGATGTCCATGAGAAAACATCCTCTTTCTTCTAGAGAGTCTGGAGTGGGAAGACTAAGAGCAAAACTCTATGGCTTGAAGGCTGTCTGCCAACTGTCTTATGGATGGCATAAATAAAATAGACCTGGCTGCATCCTTGAGACCTTGAAGAGCTCGGTATTTTTTTTTTTTTTAGTTCTCTCCAAGCAAAACTCAGCATACAACCAATACCACTCAAAGAAATGAGCAAAAATGCTAATGAAGATTTACTGCTAGAAAAACATTCCATTGAAAATAGTTTGATAAACTGAAGAAGAGCAGCATATCCTCATTACCCTCCAAACTGAAACCAATAGCTGTCCTCGCAGAAGGAAGATTAGTGTTATTTATGTGCCTCACTCAGACTTGATGGCATTCTTGGATCTCAGTATGCTGTACTATGTTTATAACACTGCCTTCCCTCATTCCTCATAAGACAGCTTTAAAAGATTATGTTGCACAAACGCAAAGGTTACTGGAGAAGCATCCTTCAAAATGATGAGGTATTTACTAGCTAGGTACTGGTATGAAAAATTAAAGCTTAAGCCAAGCACAGGGGTAGCTTTCCAGCAAAGAGTACTTGCACTCTCCCCTTGTTCTTTGTTTAGCTGTCTGGATTCAACAGTTGGTCTTCATTATTAGGCTGTCCATAAAAGAGTTGTTCTCTGTTCCGTATTTGGTTCCCAGGAGCCCTTGATTAATAGCTGTCTGCTATAATTTATATATAGCCGTGGTTTAGGCAGAACAATTTCCTTTCTATGGCCATTTAAAAATATTTCACTAATGCTGTTCAACTAATTTTTAATCTAAAGGGAAAAAAAAGGAAGAAGGTGACACACCATGTCCTAATTTCCTAGGAAATCTCCATGTGGGAAGTAAAAAAAAAACAAACCAAACCAAAACCCCAAAACAAAAACTAGACCCAATTAATGAACTGTCCTGCTCTCAGAACTGGACTACAGAGTGAAGAAGACTTCCGGAGTTGCCCAGTCCACCCCTCCTACTTCTGAAGCAGTGTCAGCATCTATCTTGAAAAATGTTCATACAGGTTTTTCTCTAATGGCAGACTCTACAAGCTGCTAGACACCGTACTCCACAGCCTCATTATCCCTGCTGTTAGAAATGCTTTTCTTATATATCACCTGAACCTTTCTTGCCACAACCTAAGATCGTTTCCTGCCCTTTCTGCCATGGTCACAAAGAACACTGTGATAAACGAGATCTCATTTGACTTAATATCCTCTCCAAACCAACTAAAAAAACTCCCAAAACAACAAAACCCCAAAAAACAGAAAAAACCCAGAGATGAAAAAAACCTACAAAATCCTAAGTCAATAAATACTGTGTTACATTTTCTAAACTGTGCTGTGAGGTTGTTTTCTAGCCTTTTCCAGTCAAGATTTGAGTTTGAATAGAGCTGAGGGCAAAATGAAACTTATTAAATCCTGTGATTAGGAGCATAATGACATTTACTAGTCCATTTCCACCAAACCATAAATGCACTGTGGCTGACCCAGGATTTCTGTCATAAACACTTTATACTACAGCAGCAGTTAAGTATTACATATTTTCCAAAAAGTATTTCAAGGAATGTGTGTGGAGGGTAGGGGTGTTTTTAAGAACCAACTAGGAAAGACTGTTTTGCATTGCTTATAATAGAAACCTCTTGTGAGGTCTTCTAAAACAACAATTCAGCAAAAAGCGAATGTGAAGCCACTGAGTCAGCCCCTATAAGCCTTTTTTTAAAAAAAGGCAGCTTTCAATGAATCCATTTTAAATGTTTCTCATCCCCCTTCCCCAGTTATTCTTATATAAAAACTCTCCCTCTCAACCCTTTCTCTTTGGAAATTTGGTAACCATAGTTTCTGTGTCCTGCTGAGACTTGCTATGTAGAGCTGTATTCTACCTGCTATTTAGCTGTTGATAGCAGTGTTTCTGTTGCAATTTATGAGAAATGTCAGTTGAAGGCAGAAAGCATTGTACACACTATATTTTCCCAGCTGGATATCTCCGTGAACAGAAAGCAAAAACGTGAATACACATGCACCATACATTTGGGGGAGGGTATGAAGGAGACAGCGGGGAAAAAAGGCTGCAGGTTAGATGTGATGTTGGGTGGTCTAAAGAAAATGAGCTTGTCAATGGGAAGGTACATCTAATATTATTAGAAAACACCAGAAGTTTTTAATGCAGTCCTTGGTGCTGTACAACCAATACAAAGACCCCACTGTCAACTCTGCACATGCCTCTTTCCTTTACACATGGAAGCTGTACTGTTGTGCTCTGAAAACTGTCACACTAAACTACTTGTTTTTTCTGACTCAGGTCTGCAGGTTCTTGTGTAATGTTTGGCACAAGGCCATTTTAATCCCAAATACAGTTTAGCCACTTTAATGGTATTTATACCTGAGGGTGTTTTGGGGTCTCCCCAGACTAAAATGAAAACCAAGTCACCAAGCACAGGAAATACAGTTGTGTGTCATCATGTTCTTCAGTGGTACTTTACTTACTACAATGATAGTGATATCATACAGCAATACATCTCCTTGGGAAAGCGCCTTTCCCAGATAACAAGGACAGCAATCTTCATGCTGCTTCATCACACTGACAGCTGAAGGTAAGAGACTTCACAAGTGAGCAACTGAAGTCCAGATCAGCAAAGAGTAGGAATTAAAGCAAAATGTTGGCTCTGTCTCCCAAAGACATGATGCAACAATCGTTCTTTTCTTCACCAGATAGTACTGAAGATTACAGTAGAAGGTACACACCGAAGTTTAGTAGTCTCCAAGCACTGCCCCCCTGAAGATCAGTATTTCGTGGCCATGACCTTCTCTTGAGAGAGTGCTATATTAAACCAAAAGTTTGTAGGCAAATAGTGTAACAAATCTCATAATTTATGTATACTTCACAGTCCACACTATACAGAAATATGAACCTGTCAGTAAGGAACTACTCTAGCAGCAAAAGTCACCACTAAAGAAGGGACAAATTATTAGAGCAGCAAAATCATTCATTATGGAGCACATGTTGCTCAAATAGCCTATGTGACTTCCTAAACTCTTGTCACTAGTAACTAGCTTCCATATTTGCAATTAATCTTTGTCATTGCCCAAATCACCTCCTCCATTAGAAGCACAGAACTGAAAATGAAAATCCCAAGTCTACTGAAGTTAAAATGCTCGCAGTCGAACTGAGGATAGATCCAATTACCATTTACATAATAACACGAAACTCTTTGAAGGAAAGGCCTTTTGATCTCGAACATCCAAATGCTGAGTGAGCAGTAAGAAACTCAGTTCTTTAAATTTCCAGGGGAAAAGCTATAAAAAAAGAACTATGACCCAGGCTGTCAGTCATATGCTTAAATTTCTAGCATTTTTTACTGTTAAATGTAGCTCTCTTGGTGTGTAATTAGTGGCTATGTCATCATCAATACCACAGTTAATAAATGCTTTAGTAACTTTTTCTTGAAGGTTGCTCTGGTGTGGAGGTGCTGAGAGTAGCATCAAGTGGTAGGAGACAGACCAAACATGAAACATGGGTTTTATTTTTTCTTCTTTCTCCCTTGGAACTTTAAATTTAGGATTTCGAAATTTTGATCAACTCACACTTGGTTATTACTACAGATTTTGAAAATATGAATGTCTTGTTAATTTCAAATACAAAACACTGCAAGGTCAAATGGCATTAAAAATCTCATTTGGGTAGAATTACAAGCCCTGTGCCTTTTGAGTGGCAAAGAAAAACAATAAAATTGTACTGAATTGCAGTTTAAATTTCTGTCATTTTAAAATTCTTTCTCTGGAGAGCTGTGAATGAACGATGCTTTAAAAAGTGCTTTAGCCTTTTTGACAGTCTGTGGAGTTTGCTGATGTCACATTTCCTAATTGACACAACACAGGGTCTGCATGGCACACTGCTACAGCATTTGTTTTACAAGTGCGCGTTTCACAGGAAACCAGTGATTAATTTCCCAAAGACTTACAGGCATACATTTCCAAAAAGGGAAAAATAAAACTGTTACATATCCATACAAATCAAAATTTACAGAATTGTGGCAGCCTGCCAGCAAAACTACTCCAGGTCTGCTTTCCCATCTGTTTGGCCTGTTAGCTGAAAGAAAATAAAATCAAATTGCTCCTTCTGTAGCTAATTCTCAGAACTCCCCAAAAACCCCAACTTCCATGACACATTTTAATAACTCAGAATGCCTTACGACAATCAGTAAACCTTGTTAGCACCATGTAATGGAGACACAATAGCTCAGAAAGGGGTACTGAGACAAGAAGAGTTCCCTCCTCCCCAGCACTGAAAAGGTGCTGTGCCAAGCCACTATTGCTGATCACAAATGAGACCTCTTGACCCTTCTAGCAAAGGGTGCCCTCCAGCAGACCATCTTGGCCAAATCTTGGTGTAGGGAGTGTTACACCCTTCTGTACATCAGCCCCTGCCCTCTGCTTGAGGCTATGGACCTCGGAACAGGGAAGATAGAAATAAATGTGTGCCAGATCCTTGGTTGCCTGCAATCACAGCATTAATGTAAATGAAACTAGCACTGGCTTGTGCAGGTCTGTGAACTTGCTGGCACTGGGAGCACGCAAAATCCCCACTGCTGCCTCTGCTAAATGGGAGGCAACTTACGCAGATCAACTGGCTGAGCAGTTGAGGTCAACAACGCCTTCAGCTATTTGTCTGCTGGAGCCCTGACAAGTGATTTTCAGTTTATGGCAATGTACCATGTCAAAATCATTACTTTTTCCTTTTAATCTTTAATTTATAAATTAAAAACCCGTCGTAAAAACTTGCACAGCTTTTTTCTGTCGACCATTTGAATGGTATACAGTAATTAATATACTTCAGGTTTCTACTTCACAGATTAAAAAATAATTTGACTAGGAGCACTTTCAACAGCTGCCCATAAATCAGCCCACTCTCAAGAGTTCAGCTCAAGAGTTATTGTGTCTATTGTGCATCTTAAGGTTCAAAGACAGATTATTCATGCATTCATTCATAGCCAAGAATGTATCCCAGCAATGAAATTTACCCTTCAAAGCTGACCCAAGCTTAACCACTGGATTGACTAAGTAATTTAATTGCTCAATGATGTGCTATATCCCTTTACTGAACACTGTAGTTTTGGTGAATTGAGCTAGTTTTAAACCAGTGGTATATTAATGGCACATATTCCCAAAGTGTAAGCAGCTGCTGCCCACCAACAATGCCAAACTGAATAATAGGAATGAAAACAAATCTCCCGGCGCACAGTTAGCTTTTTTTGCAGTACTTAAAAATTGTAGTGTTACAAAATTACTTCTGTGAAAGAAAGAGGCAGAAAATAGATGAAAGCAAAGCTGTTATTTACAGAGAGCCCTTAATAGCTGAGTAATGTTGCCAGTGCAAGAACATTAGTTCTGTCACCTCCTTTTCATACCCCACAATTTATTTTCCATTCTGCTTAAAAGGGTTTCTGCCACTAGATGTAATGATGAAAAGAACAGCCAGTGTTCTCCTCTCATACTACAAAGTTAAGAGTGCTGGAATAACTTCTCCTTGCCTGTTAGGGTAAGCTATCTGGTGCAGCTAATTCAGTCAACATTCCAGCCTCTCCTAGCCACATTAAGCCAATGCATCTAGACTGAAGATTAAGGGGAAAGGAGACAATTACATTGTGTGTTGCTGCCAAAGATGCAAAGACTCTAAATCTCCTTGAAGCTGAAAACAAATTAGCAGCTTTGCCCGCATCAAGCTGTCTGTCCAAATGGAGGTTTCTTTTCACAACAGCATTACTAACTGTGCTTCTCAAAGATAACGCTTTGGGGATACAAAAACATTTTCTCTAAGTTATTTCCTGTCACTTGCTTGTCTAGACCAACAGAACCATTTGTAATGCAATCACCACCTACTGCCTTGAAGCAAAACCAAGTACAGATTTACTCCTGCCCCTCAAGAGCCTCTCTTCCCCCTCATTTTTACAAATTTCATGTGCCACTTGTGTGGGCAGAATCAAAGTAAGAAGAAATGGCATTAGCCTATCCATTCATATTTCATAAAAATGCACCAGTTAATAAATCTGGACCTCTGTGCTGCCTTTAATCTTTATCTCAGGGAGAAAATGAGTGTCAGTTCCTGCAGAAGAACCTTCAGTGAGTGCCATGAAATAAATTACTAAAACGTTATACAACTTCATCCCCACTGTCAACAGGAAGGTGTTTGCAGGGGAGGTGCAGTCATTCAAAGCCCATCTCAAGTCAGCTGGCACCCACAGCTTCCCTGTTCAGCAAGTGGCAGTGCCTCAGCACAACAACACAGGGGCCGAGGCCCACAGAAGTTTAGGTGCTGGAGTAAGGAAACCAGTCTGTCCAGCCCTTAGGGATACACACACCCCCCCTAAAAAAAAAACCAAAGAAAAAAACAAACTAAAAAGAGATCTAGGAGACTGCTCTCAAACAAGATGTGCACACTGGCGAGAGAAAGCTCAAGTGCTGTGGAGTTCTCTCCAGCAATACTTCCTTCCACCACCAACATTGCTGCAGCCTTTCCTCCCACCCCTGAAGTATGTTTGGACATTTTCCCAGATAAATCTGTTTTTAACCAACCCTGACTATGCAGCTTAATGAATCATAAACTACTGTGTCATTATGTTTCAAACCCCAGATCTTTCACTCCTATCTTAAGTAGACCACACCCTGAAAGAAATGGGGCCCAGATGGGATCTGCAAAAAACTGATGAAGTTGAAAAAGCTCAGAAATTGGATACTGTCAAAGGACTAAATTATTTTGCCACTTAAGAGTCACATGTGCTTAAAAATCCTGAATTTTAAATTTTTATAAGACTATCAAGGAAATTTTTTTCTTTCACACAATAACAGAAAAAATAAAAGACTTTCTCAAATGTGCACAGACTATGTGGAGACGTCATTCTCTCTTCAGCATTCAGCAAAAATAATCTGATCTTCATTAAAGTAATGAACATTAGTGGCATCTATTGGCCTTCCTTCAGGTTATATCATGTCTAAATAAAAGTGTCTGGCTGGAAATTGCTGGAACGCAGGAGTTTTGTTTTGTTTTTTTACTTTTTCGAATTGCTCAGTCTTGTACCCAGTGATTCTTCCTAGTCTGAAACTATATGAAGTCTACCAACAGCAAGTGATTCTTCTGGATGAAACTGGCCTGGATACCGACAAACTTGTACTGTCTTCACTGTCACAAGTGCTGTTTGAACAAAATTTCTCAAGAAGCAGTATTAATTTATTGCAAAACTTGCTCCACAGAACCTGCAGTCTTAACTTTTAGGACTTTCAGAAAATTGTAGAGAATAACCTGTAGAGTAAGCTTCTTTTTAAAACCTGTAACACACTAGAAGTCATACGCTGTTAAAAGTTGACATCAGCTTCTCTCTTCCCTAAGGAAAACAGCTCCTTTAGTGAAACCTGAGACTCTTCTTACTGTTTCTAAATCCCAGCTAGAGCAGGTCACATAGCCTCAAGGCTTTCAAAGATCCACAAAAGCCAGCTCTGTATGAATGCAAGGTTAAGAAGTACAGGTTCAGTCACTGCAGGGGAAAGTAAACAGCCAGTAAAACATAATTACTTGCTTCAACCTACTTAAATGAAGAAGTTTTAAGTGTCCGGGAGGAGAAAAAAAAGAAACACCTAGATTAATTGAAGATTGATTTGGAACTAGCACCGCTTGAAACTGGTTTTCCACAACACTTATCCTCAGTGTTAGGGTCTGGCTACAGAATTGCCATCTGACAACTAATGTCAGTCCCATTTTATTACTGGAGATCATTATACTATCAGCTAAATTACTAGAGAAATAGCAAATGACCTGGTCTGCCTCTAACACTCAAACAGAAACAACAACAAAACTCAAACAAAACAAAATCACTTAAATACACTAAGTACTGACCTAAGTGAAGGCCTAGTAAACATCCCAAATAAGCTTAACTGACATCTTAAAACAGGGTGAAAAGAAAAAAAAACTAGGGGGTAAGGGATTTTTAAAAATATTATTCTTTATTCTGATTAAATCTTTAACAAGGATGGTAAAAATCTGCCCTTAAAAATCTGCCTACAGCCTTTTATTTCCATAGCTATATCCTCTTTAAATTCTATTAAGCTTTAAATTTACAGCTAGTAAACACAAACCAGTGCTAATTTTGATGGACATGTAAGTGTTTTGCTTTAGTTGATACTCCTTAAAAAAAACAAAAAACCAAAAAAAACTCAAACAACAAATCCAAATTAAAGCAAAGTGCTCTAATACTGGCCTTTTGTTTTCCGTCGCAGATGTTTCTAGGGGGTCTTATTACCCTAAATTTCATGGTACTTGGGGATATAAAATTGATGAACTTCGATTGCGTTTTCCATTGTAACACTAGCTTTTGGAAATCTAAACCTACTTTTTCGGACTAAATCAAGAAAGCTATTTCCCTTGAGCTTTTCTTTTATATATACATTCTTTTTCATCACCCTCAACCTCTACATTTTCAACCTCTGTATTTCCTGCCTTCCTCTTTTAGAACAAAAATATAAGCAGTAATTTTTATTAACCCTGAAGGTCAAAGGCCTCTTCACCGTTCAAAAATTTTTGAGTTTTTTCCTTCTGCTTTTTGGATTGCCACTTGCCACCAAAAATTCCAGATTAGTAGCTAGTTGCTAAGACATCAGTAATAACTGAGAAGAATTACAAATATGCCTCAGGATGACAAAATATAAGTGTCTACTGTTTCTAAAAAAATGAAAAGCTGCTTGTTAGGCCAGCCACTGACCTTACATTGGAAAGTTAGTCTGGATGCCAAAAGCAGCTTTTTATGATGTAGCCTGAAACAGTGAAAAAAAGGATTATTTTTTAAACTTATATTAATCTATATTAGTAAAAACACACAGTCTTATCAACCAAGAGAACCACTCATTCACCACTGTACATGGTTGGCACTGATTAGGAGTGTAGCAAAACTGGAAAACAACAGCTTGTCTGAAGTATTTAAACTATGTACAAAATTAAGAGTGACCAAGAGAACATCTTTAAATAAGTGTATTAATCCCTGAAGCACACCAACTAAAGATGCCATTTCAGTTGTGCTTTCATTCCCTACTCCAATGGTATTTATTTAGTAAGAAAACACTTGGATGCACTCACACTTCATTAGCAGTCATCTCTCTCCCTGCTATCTACAAATCCAAACATCACATGTTCCAAGTATTTCGCACTGCAACAGTCTCACTTCTAAGCAATCTGCTGCTACTGAGATTTTGCTTTTTGAGCAATAAATGCTCAAAACTGTTGCTTTTCTTGAAGCAACTCCTTCGGTGTTCATAAGTTCACTGCTTGAGCAGGCTCAGTTTCACATTCAAATAGCTCCAAGCAAATGTTTCCAATCTCAATTATCCTCCTTCCTTTTTCTAGGCACCCTCCCTGCCCCCATATGCTTATTTGTAAAAGGGATAATTTTCTATGTATGTACAAGCAGCGCAGGGAGTCTTCCTCTGTAGGAATCTGGCAATATGCAGAGTTTTATGTAAGCACAGTCTGGAATCTGTTTTTTCATTCTCTGCTTTGGGTTATACCAAGAGAATTACACCCAGATTCTTACTCAGCTGGAAAATGTGGCATTTGCCAGGTCCCTTTAGATAAGCTGCCTGTTACTACCCAGGGTAAATAAGACACTTTTCATATTTTTGGTCAGTTATCGTGACCATACTGTGGCTACGATTGCTTAGCGTTACATCCGTATAGTAAGAGCGAACCAACAAGAGAAGCACTAGGCAGTACAGAAATCACACATTCCTCCATGCAGTAGAAGTGTACAGCCTCTCTAAACAAATCTGTAGGACTAGCTGGCTAGACCCTGTGGGGTGTTTATGTTCAAGGAGGAACGCTGACTCTTAAATACCAAATTTAACAAGTAACAGCACAACTTTTTTAAGTGCTTTTCTTCCAGTGTTTGTCCACAGTCTTCAAAAATCTGAAGCAATGGTATTGGGAAGAAATGGAAAGGGTGATGAGCTAGCTTAACTTCTCTGCTGCATTTAGAAAACCTGGAAATTAACAGTGGGTCTGTTTTCACCTCTTTTTTTTTTTCCTTTACAGTATCAAAATTAAACACAAGAAAGTCAAAATATCTCCTGACTCCTCTCCTCTGCCAGCAGGGACCATCCACAACCTATTTTTAATTTCTGCTTCACCGA
Organism: Oreocharis arfaki; assembly: GCA_013398015.1. Lineage (NCBI taxonomy): Eukaryota > Metazoa > Chordata > Aves > Passeriformes > Paramythiidae > Oreocharis > Oreocharis arfaki. The sequence continues at coordinate 44,437 of VZRR01010838.1, read as the reverse complement.
TGTTTATACTGACATGATTTATGTACTGTTTGCTGAGAACAAAGATCCTGAAAAGGTTTGCTTATCGTGACCCAGCTGATTCAGGGCAACTCACTGAAGCCACATCACAACCATTCACACCTGGTTCCTAGAGTCAATCCCAGTGGTTTAAAACCCATTGAGGGGCTTCTGTGGATACTCTAAAATTACTGTTTGCTTCATTTATTTTACATGAAATGTGTATAAAACAAGTAGTAGGCACTCCTTGGCTCTAACACTGGCCAGCACTCTATGTTTCAAGGAAATTCACAAGAAACAGTGCAGAAGCCATTTAGAGGACAATGCCAGAATTTATGTCCCTAAACAACTGCATACTCTGATAAGGTCAGGCAAACAGCTGAGATGATCAAAATGGCCCCTTCAGACACAACAAACCTTGGTTTAACTACAGCTAAATCCGTTTTGAAGTATGAATCCTGTAACATTAAACTCTCAAAACTTGTTTCAGACAGTCTGTGTACATCCCAGATTCCTTCTGTAAAGTAGGGAGAGCTCCCACAAACCACAAACATTTTTACGCAAGACTGTGGCTTTCCATTGTGAGATGCTGAGCATATCTCTTCTGCTTCAAGTTTCTATGTAATACATACTAGGTGCCAGACTCCAAGTGCCTGAGATAATACAATGAGACAGCTGAGGTCTATAAAAAAATCACGTATTTAAAGCTTCCTTAAATCCACTGATTTACTGAGTCCGGTATCACATACATTAGAAAGAGCAGCTATTAAACATAACATGTAAAATATAAATACATGTAAAGGCTTTTTCTTAACAGATGGCATTTTGATAGAGGGTGATGTTCATACTGGGTCAGCAGATGACCCATGCAGCAGCAGAAAACAGTTGTATTTTAGCTGTTCTGTTAACACAGCTAGCCAAAAAACCCTACTATGTCTATAAACCACTTCTCTGTAACGTGGACATAACAAAGCCTGACTTTCGAGCAGCAGTTATTTTTATGCTTCTGTCATATAAATACACAATTCTGAACTAAATATGGTGATTAACAGTACCCAGCCACCACTCCCTCTACCTAGCAAGTCAATGGTCTACATCACACAGAAATATAAATGCACCCAGTCTGAAAGCGAACCTGTTTTTTTACAACTGTACCACTTGGTTTAATAAAACATGTTGCCTCTCTCAATAAAACTTGCTCAAGACAACAGTGTGATTTAACATGTTTCTCTAAATTTCTACAAATTGTTGTAATGTTCTTTGATAAAACTCTCCTAATTTCTACATCTGTTTCCTTACATATTTGACATGGCTTTCACCATTACAAGTTTCATTGTTTCATCATGCCTTGGTATTTGTGAAAGTAAGAAAATGTGGTTGTTAAACCACAAAAATTGCTAACAGGAATAACAGGCAGCCAGACTACTCATTCTTCTAATTCTATTTCTGTTGACACATACACACCCTTACTTACACGCACATGTACAAACACATATCTAACCAAAGATATGTAAAACAGACTGTTCTTTTAAAGTAGTCTTTGCAAAACTAAGAACACATAGTAAGGCAGAGAGGAATCCACATTAGCTCTGTGCAACAGATAATGTTTTCAAAACAAACTATGCATATTAGTTGCAAAAGCGGTAGGCTGGGAAACCCTATACACAACAAATACCAGCATGCCTCTTTGTCTTCTAAGCCTTCTCCTTTCTACTAAATTTCTCTAAAAATTCTGCGAAATAGTGTCAGAATTGATGCTATGATAAATTTGGAATACCCTAGAAATGATCCCATCAGGTTTCTGAGATCCAGCAGATTCCTGTGTCTTCTATTTGGCAACCAGTCTCAAGTTATAAAGACCGACAAGCTAACCCTGATTAAAAAACACAAGTCATTTCTCCATTATTTGTTACTGAACAACAGCAGATTGCACCCAAACTGCACAAAGAGGAAGAATGTCACCGCATGTAGACGCTCGTTCTGCACACTGAGGCAGCAAGGGCTGTCTCCTAAGCAGTTTTCAAGAAAACAAAACATCATCAGAACTTCTGTTTCCCATCCAAAGGCAGACTCTACTAATAGATGCAGAACCAAAACCAGGACATGACCCAGGGCAACTGCATACGAGAAGCTAAACAAAAATGCAAGCTCTAAGCAATTTAGAAAGTTGGTTGGTGGTTTCTCTTTTTTCTGGGTCATTTTTATTTCCTCCAGGCAATAAGAAACAATTATTGCTTGCTTTGAAATTGTTTTCCCAGAAGATAATGACACAATTTAGCAAGTACCTGATTCTAGATAAACTTTTTTCTCAGTATAGCAATAGAGACTTATAGCAGCTGTTTCCCAGAACATCAGAATAATCACCAAACCAGAATATATACTCCAGTTAACACTACCAAGCTGCTTTCTGTGAAGGATTTTTACTGCAGATAGCTTCTGGTGTCAAATATCCACATCAGCTGCCAGTTTCTGGTTGACTTGCCTACATAATCATTTCTCTTTGTTCTACTATAGGGTAGCCTCAGATCGCCCCTTCAATGCTCTGTTTCACAGCCAATACCATCACTTAGGCCACACCACCAAGTTACATCCAAACAAGGTTGTCACACAGACGACAACGACTCTGGCATACATATGTAGAAATTAAACACTACACTACTTAGTGGAGCAACTGAGAAACGCCACGTGATAACCAGCAGTCTCAGTCAATTGTAGGAGTTACCAGCTATGGTTAGTTACCACCCCCTGTAATTAAATGTCGCTTCAGATGCCAGCTTTTCTCTACACCTCTTAGGATTAAAACACTGGGAAAAATGGTCTGATTTATTAAAGCAAGTCAACTAAATAGAGTGGTGTAGAAGTAATGAAAAGAGATGTGTAACAATGACCTTTTGATCTTTCAGAATTTCGTGTGAAATCCAGTGTTGCTTTCTTCCCCTGCCCCTCACCCTTGGAGTGATTATCTTAAAAATATGACTCACAAACCTGAACATCATCCTTTTCCTGACCTCAAAGAACAAACGCAATAGAATGTGACAACTTGTTTGACATACATAAAACTGGTTATTTCAGATACCTTCATAACAGGAATTCTCAGTATGTGCCTTCTTTTTTATAGAGCATGTATTACATTTATGCTAACAATGAGTTCTGCATAAACTATTTGATTTTATCTTTCTCCACTCACACTCTCCACTCTCTTGTTGTAGTAACTGTGATTCACCACATCCTTTCTGTATTTGCATTCCCACAACTAGTTGCTGCAGGACATGAAGGCTGCTCAGCAGCACATTTGGTTCATATGCCACAGAGTGTGCAGAGATCCTACAAGCTATGCTTATCACCTCACAACTCATTTTACAGAGTGGCTAAACCAGATACAAAATAATTCAAATATCTCAAAACACAAGCCAAGATTAGAAATTTTCATACCTTAGCTTCTTAGAGTTGTTTTATGTTAAGAAGCTATAGGATATACAGACAGCTAAAGAAATATCAGTTTGCATGTGTGTTTTTATTCAGTTTTGGAAAGCAGTAAATGGAGTGAATACTAACAAAACATATGAACATCACAAAAGAAATTTGTACGTCATCATGAACATCAAGATGGTTTTATATGTGCCTAGTTACAAAGACTTCAGTTAGAGTAAGCTGGATTTACAGCAGTTTAGGAAAGGTTGTGGTCCACCCTAAAGTCAAAATCATAACTGGAGCAAATGAGCATCTGATAATATTTTTTTTCTGTTAAAGGTAAATAGAAGACCCATCTGCATGCTGTTCCCTAGAATTTGGCAGAAATGGCTACACTCACACTCAAGCTTCCATATAGCTGCATTCATGAACATGTCAGAAAATTTGAAAACACCTAATATATACATATATGTATGCTCCAAACATCAAAATTTATTTAAAATGCAAAAATCACCATTAGGAACTCATTTTTCTTAATACAGTGTTGATTGTGAACTCTGGCATAAAACAGACAAATTTCTATTATTTTCTTCAGTCAGCAGGGTCTGAAACACTCAAACACAAAGAGCATGGTACAAACCACACAATACGAAATCATAACAACTATCTTCAGTCTCTTAATCTACATTCTAGTTACATTTCTAGAGTATGTTAGAATCCCATTTTATCTGTATTTGTAGTCATTCATAGCTGTAGTGTTCCCAAAGAGTGTTTGTAAAGCTATGAAAACAGGCACACTCAAAACATGCCATCACTGAATTGTTTCAGAAAATTGTTTTAGACAAACTAGGAAAAGGCTAAGGAAGTTAATTTCCATTAACTAACAAGGGTTTTTAAACCATTAGAGAGCTGAGATACTGGGTCAGTGGAATGTCACCCTGACCAGAATGCACTTTTTTTAATACTTCATTTCTGGTGCCAAACTTTTCGCAAGGAAGGCCTCTTAAATTCAGTGGGGGTCAGAAGTTTAGTTTATTCAGCAAGAATAACACTATTAACAGCTACTGCTCTTTCATGTCAACACAGTTAACACCCACACGTTCCAACTCTGGTTAATACAGGCCAGTCAAGAAAGACTGGAGTTGCTAAAGGCAGTCATCTCTGCAGAGATATTTTAAAACAGAATTTATACTGTGCTTTAAAAACAATCTAAAGGGATCAATCTACCTTATGAATCTGCTGCAGACATACACAGAGAGAAAGATGGATGGATGAAAGCATATAAAAGCAAGTAAATCTGACTCTCTCTATTGATTTTTGAGAGGACAGTGTAGAGCACTTTGGTGAGGTCTTATATATCACTGCAAAGGACGAAATGCCATTGTGCACACGGTCTGAAGCATGCCAAGATTTATCATGAAGCGATGCACTGCTGTATTCTGTCATTATATCATTTTGTAAATAATCTTGTTTTCACTGTTGAGGAAGGTAGATCACTAAAAATTAAATAATCCTCAAAAGAAATACAAGAACTATCACAGGAAGATTTTCACACAGCTATAAATGAAAACATCTGCTATTATTAAATGAAAAATTGCAGAAGTTTAGTGTACACATGCAGTACTTTTAGCAGGAGAAAGTTGGTATTTTAATAATGAGCTTTTGAAAACCAAAATGGAAAAATCTGCATATCACAGCATAATCCTCTTCCTAGTTACTTTGTTCTAAATCATAGCAAATCAACATTTAGTGTTCTCCAAAGCTCTCCAGCAGTCCTACTCGGACAAATGTCTTCAAAGGATATTAAAGAAATCAATCTGGTTTTAATAGCACTTCTTCACCACATGAACACTTTTCTTCAAGCAAGAAAGCTTTCCTCTTAAAGCATATTTCAGATAACCAAAATGCGAAAATAATCACACCAATTTGAATTTTTGCAGGGTCTCTGGGGCCTCTATTGTTATGTAATGGTGGCATTTCTTATCAGCTGAAATATTCAGCTTTCTAAGTTTTCATCTAAACCATCACATAAACACCTCCTCATCATGTACATTTAAACAGTAAATTTATGCTATTCTATTAGCAATTTCTTCATATGCTTTTCTTAATATAGCAAGAGGAAACAATTCTATTATTAGCTGGGACTACATGCTAGGTCATTTGGAAAACACAGTTGCTTTAAATAATAGAAAGACCTGCCATTTGTTTTTAAAATAAAAACTCACTGGCTGAGCTGTAAAGCTGTGACTGTCGCTGTATATATCGGTGTCCCAACGGATTAGCAAGCCTTTAGTTAGCACTCAGGCCGATACAGTATGTACCCCCTGTCAACAAATCTCACAGGCAAGCCTAATGGAAAAAACAATTTACCTTCTTCAGTTTCATGCCACACAATTCCTTCCAAGTTCACGCTGGTCCCAGGCTCACAGGGTCCAAGGCATTCGGGTTCTGTTACTACTCCAACCTCGCAAGTATTTACACCCACTGAACGCGTCCGTACCAAAAGCTGCTCGACTGGTGCTGCAATATTGGATGAAGATGGGGAAAAGTAGGAAGGCAGAATCTGAGGTGTGAGACTGCTGGAAATCGGAGGTGGAGGTGCAGGCACTGTAAACAGGGGATCAACCTGAAAACAACAGACAAACTTACTATAATGGTGCTGTGAGAGTTAAAAAAAAAAGTAAAATAAAATAAAATAGGATAAAATAAAATAAAATACATTTTTTTTTAAGTAGTAAGGAGCCCAGTTTGCCAGGACTGCATTTCTTTATGTAGGGATTTGGTTTATCACAGGTAATTTCAGTCTTAAGAGTTCAAATTTTTTGACGTTAGCCCAAATGCTGCACATGAAAAATTAAGTACAAAAATATCTATCATGCATGCTAAACAAGGCAACTTGCTAAGTTTCTACTAGACTATTCCCTGTTGTCATAGACTGTTAGTATGAAATAATAGTAAGCTTTTAAAACAAGGATTAAGTTTACTTTTTTCTTGCACTGACAGAGACTGATTTGTGGATGAAAATTAATTTTGCGAACTGGAAACTTCATTTTCTATTGAAAGAAAAACATTTATAAAGACAGTACAAAGACACAAATGCCATTCTTTCATGTGTATCATAGAAAAATTAGTAGTTGGAACAATTCTAATATCCGTATGGCAGCAAATACAGTCTCTTGTCATCCAAACATTTAAAATACATTAGGATGACCCACCTGATACATTACAGATAACATTTAGATCTTTCTATTTTGGATAATAGATGAAGACATTTGTAAGAATCTAGCCAAACCATCTAATTTCTCAGGGTTTCCAAATTGCATATTTAGAAGAATACATCTTGCCAGACAATCAGTCTACGTACAAGACAATTCACAGAGATAATATCTGCATATGAACTGAAGAAGTTCATCATCATCATCTCTCCTATGTGACTCCCAATCTCCTCAGTAGCAGATTTTCTGTATAAAGATTTGGCTGAAGGTTTTCAATATTTCACGCGGGCTCTAAGGTCCCTTGTCACATAAAAGACAGCTAGATAAGGATATGAGTGTGCCTGTTCAAGTAGCTAAACCACCTGGAACTCATGTTCATTTGGCCCACTGGATCACAAGTATCACATGAAGAAATTACTCTTCAACCTAATGATTTTTTTAAATAGCTGCTTTTTAGCTGCATTGAAATAGATGATCAAATGTCTTCAAGACTCTGTATGTTTTTAATTTTGGACCTCGTAAGAAGACTCAACAGAAAAGACATAATGACTCACTGTACATCATCCAGGTTTTGCTCAAATGTATCTTAATGTAGATCAAAGTTCATTTTGCCTGCTTGTAAAGCAAAATGGAGATACAAAGAAAAGGACAGACTAAAAGGTATTATACATGTATCATAGATCAACTAACTTCATCAAATGGACACTTTTCATAATGAGAAAATAAAATGACAAATGAGGAAGAACTTTTAAAAAATTGTAATGATTGTTACCATGCTTTTAGCATTATTCATTGATGAAAACTGAGAGCCAAGGCTTTTAATAGTGTGTGCAAGCCTTATGTGTGCTAAACACTTCTCAGTAACTTTGTAAGAATGTTTTGCATGATCTTAGTACGACCTGGATTCTGATCTCAATTACTTTAGAACTAGGCAAGAGAGGGGAAAGACCCATAACCACAGTCTCTTCCAAAGTATTCCTCATTTAGAGGGGATTCTTTTTATTTAGAATGAAATCTTCAGGTTAGAGCTAAGTAAAAAAACCCAAACAAACAAACCCAACCAAACCAAATAAAAAACCAGAACAAACAAACAAAACAACAAAAAACTACAAACAATCACAAAAAACCCACAACACCAAAACCAAAGCAAAATGTAAATGCCAAAAGCATCTCTGAGGAGTAAAAATCTACTAATACTATCAAAATTCTACTGGTTAAAGCAGAGCTCCTGTGGCATAAGAACAATGCACTCAAGCAATGATGTCTTTATTTCTTCTCTTTATGCCAACAGAGTCGCAGAGTTAAAGCACAGGCAGAATGCTTTGCTGAGCAGACACGAATGCACACAGGAAAGTCAAATATCAACTGACCCCCAGCAGCAGCTGTTTCTTGCAGTATCTAATAGCACACATCACACAAAACCATAACTGTGTATGCCGTGTGTGGGGAGACACTGATTCCATGCTCTACAGCTCCTGCCGTCTGCTGCCAAGTGGAGGCACACGGTTGGATGGCACAGAGCCCTGCTCTCTGGCACTGGCCGTGTAATGGTGCTCTGTCAGCGAAACGGGGCCAACATGTACCCCAGGCATAACTGAGGAGTTCTTAACATACCTTACGCCAAGCCAGAAGAGAACCAGGATCAGTAACTGGCAGGTAAGTGGAGCCTAGCACTTAGGAAAAGCTAAGCCACATCCCATTATAAACCCCAAAAATGCTGATGAATAGCTTGTTTGACAGTTTCCATGGTGTTTCGTAAAGATGTGCAAAACCTCCTACTACACATGCAACATCATTCTTCCGTAAAATATACTCATCACAAAACCAGAGGAAAAAAAAAAACAAAGTGTTTTCTGTGGTCATACTAAACTAGCCAGTGTTTTAAATGGATGTAGACTAAATTGACAGATGTGTTTTCCGTTTTTGAGTATTATAAACAGTGAGGGGGAGCTAATGAAAGCATGGATATGACAGTGTATCCTATTAAGTTCTTTGTTACAAATATTTGTACTCAGTTCTGGTTTATTTAGACCCACTAATAAATGTTCGTGTTTTCCACTAGAAACATTTACCCAGGACAAGGCCAAATAGGGGAGCTTGCACTAAATGGGGCTGTTTCTCTGTGACTTAAAACACTAAACCTTTGGCTGAGAAATGAGTGGACACTTACTGTCCCCGAGGAACTTGTTCATTGCACAAATATGACCTTAGTCAAAAGAAAAAAGATATACTATGCTTAAACATTGCTGCAGATTTCCATGTTTTAAAATTATCCCATCTTGTATGATAATCATAACAGCACTGCAAAGTGGTGGTTCTTAGAGATCATTGTGGTGACACAATTGTTTTCATGAATTCTCTAAAGGGCACTGATGTAAGCTATTACAGGCAAAGAGAGGCAGGAAGGCCGCCATCTCCACTGGAAAAAAGGCACATAAGACTAACATCTGGTGGTGGCAGCCTGTCAGACTGAGGAAAGTTAATGTCAAGAACAGATGCTCTGCAGTTTCTCACTGTTATTTTTTCATTATTATTCCCAGGTGCTGGCGCATACTGAGCAGTAGCCTCGCTGTTCATCACACAAGAGATTCCAATATGAGATTGAAGATCTGAATCTGAAGAAGGTTATTTACATAGATGCTCTCTTTAGACACTCAATCAAAGGAGTACACAAAGACAGAAATATTCGACCAATATTTTCTTCACCTGATTCCAAGAGCTTTTGAGAGCTGATTGGTGACAAAGGCTACAAAGCTGCAGTGTTATTCATGGCAGTTTTCCACTGCCAAGTGTTTGATTGTATCATAGAGCTATGATGCTTAGTAGCAGAAAGCTCACAGAAAATGAAGACTGCCTGCCAAGCAATGTAGTCGCTGCTCCATGGAGCAATTCTTTATCTGAACACTTACCAAAAAAAAAAAAAAAGAAAGAAAAAAGAGTCTATTTTGGTGGCTGCATAACATTTGTGAGTTGGAGGAAGCACACATGGAAAAGAAAGGAAATATCATACTAACTAGAAATACACAAGACTTTCTAATAAGCAAGGTTGACATTCAGGTACTCAGGCACTTTACATGCTGGAATCAAGTTCTGTGTATCAGAACTCACCTTCCTGATTTAATGAAGGTGTATCTTTGAAGATATATCTCGATGATAACATGGTCTACCAATCCAAGAGCAAAGTGGGTCATATACTACTGCAGTGTCATCCACCAGGTGATTTTGAAACAAACATGCCAAAAGCCATGTAATCCATCTACCAACACAGCCAGGAGAAAGGCACAGGAGCAGGTTTCAGGCTAAGTACAAGGCCTTCCCAGAAAGCACCACTTTTTAAATGGAGAAAAAAAAGAAAAATACTGTAAGAATTCCCAGTGGAAATGTTTGCACTAATAGAAAGAATGTGAAAAGCAGATCTGAATCCTATTATAGGATCTAACTAAAAAACAAAGCCTGGCCCTTTGCAAACCTAAATCCTCCCTCTAAAAGACAACAACATAAAAACTGAAAGGACTAAGAAACTTCCAACCTTGAAAATTACATTGACAAGTTCTTTACAGTTATGAATTAATACTTCACAGAAGCACTGTGTCTGGAAAGGAAAACAGGAAATAAAGGAATTCAGCCCTATCTGGAAGTTTTGAGTCCTACAAATTGCTTCCTCTAGATTTGACAGTGAAAAGGAGACTAGCTTGTTTTTACATAAAGTATACCTGCCTCTATCTCGATTTTCTAAAGCAACAGTGACCCTAGAAGACCTCATTGTACTCCCAAGCACAGCATCATAAATCACAAGTAATTTTAATGAAATTAATGTAACTACTTTGGAAGAAAACAAATATGGGAGAATGTGACATGAGAAAAATGCCTGTGTGCTCAGAAGCATGTCTGCACTTTCAAACATCTCATTGATCTTCAACTCTCCTCTTGCTACAAACCTTCCCTCACAGAGAATTTACATATCCAAAACCTAAAGCTATTCGTCCATATTCTACCATGTGGCAGGAATCACCACTATGAAGAAGCTCCATTTTGTCTGAAAGATCCCATTTTAATCTCAGTTCAGTATTTCTTGCCTAAAAATCATGTCACAGCCCAACTCGGAAGCATTGTAACATCATGCTTAACCGAAATGATATTTTGTTTTCTTCAACTGTTCTACATCAAGTTGTTGGGGGGCGAGGGGTGGAATGTCAGTGCCATAAATGACAGCATAGAAAAAAAGAAATACGGCAAGACATGTATGTAGAAAGGAATTTCTGCCATAGGACAGACATATCTATTACAAGCTTTACATTCAAAATTCAGAAAGGTCAGAGGTACTGAGAAAATTACCTATTTTGGTCAAACTAGTTGAGAATCACAAGAGCTTAAATATAAAACAATAACAAAGATGGTTCAAATTGATAAATTTCATCCAAATTTCACACTTTGAAACCTTTGTCCAAGAATAATATTTTTTACATGCTTATGCTTTATAAATACTATGAACAAGAAACGCGATGCATAGTTGTGTTGAACTGAGTTACGCAAGTAGCGCCTACTTGCACTTTCCAAGTATTTCCTACTCTTAAAATTAACTTCTCCACTTCAATCAACTCAGTAGTTGGAGAGAGCAAAAAGACATTAACAGAACTGACACTTTTTTCCTAGTAAAGCAGCAAATCACTCACATCTGGAATGATTTCAATATTCTGGACAGTTGATATTAAGCCAAAAAAAAAAAAAATCCACTTAGAACTCTTACTCTGCTACTAAACTTTCAGTACAGGGAACAAGGAAAAAAAGTCCCCCGTGTATCCAAGATTTTCTTTGCCACTCATATCAGCCACGTTGACTGGCACTCAGAGTTCTGCAAACTCATCTTTTGACAGTTGTGTGTTGTTTTTACGTGGTGACCTCCAGACCTCCTCCGATTGTGTGACATCATGTATCTGCAGCACCTCCCAAGACATAATAACGCTAGTATTTTATTTTTAGAACAGCATTAATGAAGACTATGAGGAAAACCCAAAGTTCTGAGCAGGGTCTAATGCAGCACAACAGTACTGAACAAAAGGCAAGGAAACTTCCTTGTCCTCTCTTGGATCTCCCACTCTAGCTCAGATGATTGGGATTTCCCAAGCCATTCACTCATTTTACTGTGAGAGAGATTAGCATTTGACAGCTGCCAGTAATATCTTTTTGCCAAGGCTGTGTCTGTGAAAAATTGTATGTCAACTCTAATGCTTGGCAGAGTCCTGGGAGGATGCCCAGATCACCACCTGGAAATTTCTTGTAGAGACATTTCTCCTCATTCAGCCTATGTAAATCACATTTGTTGAGATAATTGTCTCTAGAAAACCTTTCTGCATTGAGTCTTGATTTCTCCTCGTCAGCTCTTCAATCTGCACTTCCAAACTTTTCTTCAGTCAGCCATTATGCTTTGCTAAGCTTTAATACAAAATAAACAAGTACTGAAATTCACTCAAGATACCTATCCTGTATGGAGAGGTACACTGTAGTCCACAATCAATAAAGGAATTATTCTGAGTAGTCAAGAAAGAAATTTCTCTGGATTGTCTGGGGCTAGATAGAAACTGTATGATGATGTCCAGTTTCTGTCAGTGTCATGCAACTGAATATGGTAAAAACCAAGGCACGTCCACTTTCTGGTGAGGGTTAGGTACCTAGGGTTATGAAGGTTATGAGGGTTATGAAGTTATAAGACCCTTTAGAAGCTTTTCATTTTAAAGAAAAAAAAAAATCATTTTAACAATGGCGATCACTTCTTTTTATTCTAAGTTTTTGCTACACTCAACCTTTCAGGGTTCTGGGCCTGAAAATGGATACTGTATTTACTTAACATAAATCTCATAGCATTACAAATAAATATTACCCTCCGTTTTCCAATGTGTATTTCTAACACACCTAAGACTTCAACCCAAGAAAGAAGATATGGTTGCTCTGTGAGAGATCAAGACTCCAACAGACCAAGGAAAATTTTCTCGTTCTTAATTGTATATAGGAGGATAATGTTTAATTTGATTGCATCATCATTTAACTGCTCCTCTGCAAATTTTCATTCTTAATGTCCAAGCATATCATGACCCTATGACTACACAGCAGAAGTACTCCACCACTAAAAGATGGTTTCAGTTACTTGATGCAACCGCAGTCTGGTAGAAGAGCAGCCATTTCAGCCATTCTGGACTACAGGAACGTAAGACATTCAAAAAAACTTGGGGAGTTTTTCCAGGACTCCAGGACAATGTATAATAAAGTGGCAAACAAAACTCAGAAGAGAAATGGCTTCACTGTACTTTTTTGACTTTCTGCATGTCAACGGCCCCCTGCTGCCTTTTACCCATTTGCGGAACACTTGCACACAACAACTCAGGTTGTTGCTCTGTGAATTCAATACATTTTTGTTAAGAAAAGTTGTCTAAACGAATAATTTCTCTTCCAAGAGGTTGTCAAAGACCTCCTATAATCCTCAGGAACAGAACTGAACTTTGTCGATAGCCTGTGCATACCAAAAGCTTTAACGTGCCTGACTACGTTTTTATGGATGGCATTTTCAGCATGTTCTGAAAATTGAGCACTTGACTTAATGGCCCCATATTTATTGGTGTCTACAGACCCTAAAATTTTTAATTTAAAAAGCCCTTAGGCTTTTTAGGCAAGACATGTGGGTCTTTGACTAATATATTCCTGTATTATTGCTCTAGAGGCCTCCTTGTGCTTTTTGATAGGGTGTAGGATCCGTATCAGGTTTTTTTCTATATTCCTTAGACCAACTTCACACTATTAGCTACAAACACTACCAAGTGTAGGACATTGTGTCCTAATTTTATTTAAAGGACAAGACAGTATTATTACTTTCAAGAATGGGACATACACATTCATGATTATTTAGCAAGTCACTAAAGGAAAACTTCTAAAATGACCTTTCAGCTTTCCTTTTCACTGTGCCAGTTCAACTGAAAAAGGAGCTGAAGTGTTAATGTTTAGCTCTCCTTGAAATTACCCACTGTTGGATATCTGGAAATCTTTATTCTCAAATGCAGTTTGACCTATTTACAGGGTCCTCAGGAAAGACAATTTATGACAAGTCTTTTTTTTTTTCTCCCAACTGGTGTACACCTTCACTGGTATGAATCCAGAGTAGGTCCACTGAAACATAACTGTGAGCAGAACTTGGACTGTAGTGGCTGTTTTACCAGGGAGAAAAGTAGATAGCATTTCAAATAAGAGCTCTAAAAAAACTCCAAAAATAACACATGTACAGTAAAGACTTTTAAAAGCAAAATAATCCTCGAGAGGAGGAAACCACTACCTGTTCTCTCCAAATTACTGGGTTGGTGCTGGTTTCTGACACAAAGTGTCCAATAACCCTTAACAATGAAACTGAAGAATTAATCTTATCGTATGAAGACAAATACGAGAACCAGAGTCAGCAAGAAAGACCTTTCAAAATTTGCTTACCTACTTGCCTCAGCTCTGAGGCCATTCAGTTTGGGTGGAGAGGAGAAACCCAGATTTAGTGTTCTCTTAGGTCTTTTTCATGAGAGCATCTACACTATCAGCACCAAGTTATCTGATTACAGGTTTACCTAATAGACAGACAGATCTTGTCCTTTCAGTGGCTCAGAATTCAGGGCACCCTGAGATGTCTGTTTTCATGTCCCTATCTCAACAACATTTTTACCTATTGATTTTGCCTTAGTACCTTAATATCCTCATTAGCATGCATTCTAGGAACCCAAACACAGAAGTTTGAAGAGTTTTAGTAAGGATTTATCATTCCAGTCCTGCTGAAAAAGAAGGGAGGCATACAAAGTACCCAGTTTCACCCAGAAAATCCCAGACACCATTGCTGAAATACCTTGTGTTTCCATATGTCCTTTCTTACACTCTCACAGACTATTTTTATAGTGTAACAGTGTGATCAACACCTGCTGCAAATGAAGCTCCCTTTCTGTTCAAATTAAGCAAAAGAAATCGACAGTCCAAGTATTCCACTTTTCATGAGTTATATTTCCCAGTTACTTGCACCTTCTAGGATGATCTGCCCTAACTGTGCATATCCTTTCTATTCTACCCACTGCATAATAAGCTTAAAACAAAGACAAAAAAAAAAAAAAAAAAAAAAAAAAAAGAGAAACATTTCTGAATGCTTGGTAGAAATTCAAATATCTTGCTCATAAAAATAAACCTAATCTAAGCTTTCACAAAACCATGAAATGGCTCTGGCAGTTGTATCAAACTATATAGACATGTACAGACCCTTTGAAGAAATGAAACTGCACTTTATCAAGTGTGATTTATAAGCAACACTGATTTAGCTGGGAGATAACACTGCTGTCTAATCATTAGTAGTCAGACAACAGCCATGTGAACACATCAATTATGGGCCACTGCCAAAAGCCCTTGAGATCCCAGAGATTAACAGCCAATCCTCTGTTTTACAAGCTCACATCAAAAAGAATATTAATAAGAGGAGGGGCGATGTGAAAGCTTGTCAGAGTAATTCACTCACTAAAACAAGGCATTTTTCCCTTTGCTCTGCCTTGAACTGGTCCATGAAAAAAGCTGGCATTAGCTACAAAGCACGAAGCGGCCAATTTCTCAGCAAATGTTTTTCATTAACATATGGGAAGTTGTGAAAGGCTGGAAAAGCTCTATTTGGTGGACAAAGGTGACAAGTTCTGTGTGTTCCTTTCCTGAATGTATCAATCCTGCAACTATTATTCAGATATTTGGAAATTAACATCCATACACAGAAGTGTTTGATGACTTCTCTCATCCTCAAAACCAGATCTATTTACCATTATATACAAACTACCCAGACTTTAGGGCATCCATTTACTCTGTATTGCTAATGACTTTAAAAAACTGAAGTAGAAATACTACCAACTCATTTTCAGGTTCATTTTGGCCCTCAAACGTGTGGGGGGGAAATAATCCACAGTTATGCCTTTCTTATTGACTTCTATGGAGTGTCTTGACTAGAGGTTTACTCTTCTTGCATATAAATGAATGGAAACAAGCCAGGAATGCAACTCCAAAGGGAACAGTGATTCCTCTGTACAAAAGTAAACAGGCCTATAAAGATGGACCTCAAACAACTTGTTGCTGACATTTTAAATGCAGCACTTTTAGCTGGATGGTTTAGTCCCATCACTGTCCACTCTCTCTGGACTCTACTCAAGGGTCTAAAAATAGAGAGGCTTCACAGCATGGCTGCAAACAACCTGAATCCAATCCTACCAATACTGTGTATTTAAGGAAAGAGAGAATTTATTTGTGGGGATTTTCCAGAGCTACCTTTATAAAAGCTATCTCAGTTACTGCCAGTAATTAACCTCTGAGCAAAGAGGAAGCAAGAAGCAAGAACCTTTCAGACTCTTCACTGTCCCAGAGCCAGTAGCTTTAGGCACAGTTCCAGAATACATATTCTGTTCTGACATGAACCAGTTTTAACAGTTCTCACTTTGCTGTGGTCTGCCAGACAATCACTCCCTTCACTCTTCTTACCTGGAGTACCACCTACCATCCTACTTCAGGATGGCATACTATCAGTCAAACTGACACATCTAAGAGGGTCTTAACTACTTGAGGAAGCACGTAAAGGCACCAAGTATGTCAAGCACCAGATTCATATTGTGGAACTCCTCCTTTAGTAAACAGCTGGACTAAAGAGGTATCAGTCCCAGACTATTTGTTCAGGCAGACATGGCAATGCTAGCTTCCACAGCTTTACTGCTCCAGGGATACTTGTAATGACAGTTTTAACTAAGGGTATAGTCTTGTAGCAGTACTTGCGTCTCCCAACATCCAAACCTGCGGACAGCTTGGATCTGAGCTAAACCCCACACCTTGTCTCACACTTTTGGTGGTGCTCATCTTGACGTCAGCTCATTGTACAGGGCCCATAAGAAAGTGCGGCAGTGACAGCTCAGTCTGAAATCGGCTTCTGCAGAGGTGGAACCCCAGGCTCCATGTGTGCTTTGCACCAAAGGGGACAGAACCCTCTCCCACAATCATTCTGTCAGCACATGCATATGGCAACTGCTTCTAGAGAAATGTAACATCCTAAACTCACTTGATTAAGCATCACTGAGCTTAATCACATAGCTTAATAGTGTGTATGAGAGTCCCTTGCTCACTCAGGTTTACACTTATTTTTCCCATAGCAAAAGCCATGCCTGGAACACAACAGGTCCTCAAAGATAGATCACCTGTAGCTTAACAGGAGACACAATTTTAGAAATATATTTTATCTTGTCCTAGACGTGTTTTTGGAATATATCTGTTTTAAAAAATTATCTCTGATATATACCCAAAAAAGAACACCCTGCTATGAGCCTCACCCCAAAACATCTCAAGATTTTAATTTCAGTGTGTTCCCTCTTTCTGTCAACAAGTCATCTTGCAATTCAATTGCTTAAAAGCTAACCTGGGAAAACATTCATCAGGCAGATCTCTTCCAAAGCAGTAATTTTGTAAGCACAGCACTAAAACAATAAAGTGATTCAACCATTGTATAGCTGATAATTACTAAAAAAAAAAAAATCTGATTAAAAAGAAGTTAAATTTATTAAGATGCCATGTTTTTATTAAGGTAGATGAGACAGTAAATTTGTTTTCCAAGTGTTCTCTAACATTGTTTTCAAGTTCGAAAGAACTAATACAAACTAATACCAAATGCCGGAGTTAATGCGCCAAGTGACATGGGTTAAGTTTGATAGGAGTGGCGTCCCACTATCTAGCAAATTAAAAAGAGACTGTTTATCTATTTTTAGGCTCTTCCAAAAGGGGTCAAGACTTTCTACATTTCCAGCTCAAATACATCATTTTCAGAAAGCACTCCATAAGCAGTCAATGTACAAAAATCGGGGAGTTTTCAGATGTCTCATACCAGGCAATTAGATCTCTCTTAAATCATGACTGAAAATGTTACAAGCATAAACAACTCGCACAGCATCTAGATCAATGGGATTCTAACAGAAAAGCACAGACTTTAGGTGACTGCAATGACTCATATTGGCTGTTACTGTGCCTCCTAAGTCACTACCAATAAATGCAGGACAAAAGAGCAAGTGAAAAGAAACCCTTTTATAAAGTGGAGAGCAGTACTTAAATCTATTAAGTTATTTTTGTGGCAGTCCTGTACAAGTGCGCTGCAGGTTCTACATGGCACCACTCTCAAGGAGGTGTCAAAACAGTATAGACAGGAGTGCTGTAAAACAGGGAATGCATTAGAATGGAATAATTGGATGACAGCCCTAATACAGAGCTCCTGATGATGCACAGCAGCACAATCTTTATTCCAAGCAACACTGGTTACTTTTTAAATTTACTATTAGAAAGGTTTTCAGCACTAAGTGTGTCAAGCTCTAAACACTTATTTGCTTTAAGACAGTGTTAATGAGTTGGCTAATCACACAATTTTATAGTTCTATAATGTACTGTGCTGTAAAAATTAAATCAGTGTTTATTACACCTCTGCTGCCTTTTCCTTCCTTCTCATTGGACTGACTCTTGGATGGATTAAATGGATTAAAGCAAGCACTGTACTACAATAAAATACAAAAAGTGCACCAGTTGACAACAGTTCCCAATATGTACGTAAACAGTATTTTAGTTCAAAGCCTACCTGTGAACAAAGTGGTTCAAATCACTATTTTCAGATGCTGAAATTAAGGGCATGTTTATTTTTCAATTTTGAGGGAGCTGTTTTGCTTTTATTTGCTTCTGGAATTTCCCTACTCTTGGATATTAAAACCAACCTGCTCAGTTTTCCTTTTCCTATCTCAAATAAAAAAGGTAAAATACAACTGAGTTTGTATTTTTGCAAAATTACACAATTTGTGAATTCTCTTTGATGTCAAGTGACAGACCTTAATACTGAACTGTTAAAATTGCATTGAGAACAAAGCTTCCTTTATCACCGGAGAATCAATATGACTAATGGCCAACCAGAAAATGGATCAAAGATACCTGAAGATGCATTGCTTGTTTGAGGATAGAGAAAGAAGGCGCACACACACACACACACACACACACACACACACGCAGACTCTGGACCCAAGACACAGAGGTAGCATTACTGGATCTTTGAATACAAGCAAAGAACTTCATACACATTCTTACATTTCAACCTAGCTTTTCCCTAGAGAAAAAAATGGCAAAAAGAATCAGATAAATGGAGGCTTCTTTGATAATACAGAAAGTTCTCCACCCTGAGACAGCAAAGACATATATATTTAAGTGACGTTAGACTAGATTAATTTGAGTATCTCCTGAAGGCTGACCACTTGCTTTCAGTATTTTTTATAGTTAAGAAGGAACAATCATGCGTTTTATTAAAATTAGTATCACAGCACTTGAATTCTGACAAGTACTTGTTTACTGCTCCATAGAACAAACACAGTATCTGTTGTTCTGCCCCTAAACAAATGAAAATTATTTTGCATTCCCAAATCATGGTAAAGAGTCTGATGACAAGACAGGGAATGGACACAATCATGTATTAGACTATGGCATGGCTAATTTTCATGCCATAATGTCATAACTTGCTTTGTGGTCTTAAAACCTAAAGATCACATATGCATTTGGTTTAGTCTGTATGTAAGCTCTAAAAGCCACTTTTGAAAGAAATATTCAGCATGGAAATGTATTGTCCATTTTCAATAACTCTATGGTCTCGCCATCTCAATTTCACTGATTATAAAATGAAGATAGCTTTTTTCCCCACTTCTTCCTTTCCTCAGTGTATTGCAAAGCTTATGGCCAGACTGTGTACTTTATTTAATTAGAACTTAAACCCCAGAACTGATGCCAGATTTTCAAGATAGCTCACAAATCAAAACAAGCAGCCAGATGCTCAAAAGGACAAAGCACACTGGGTGCATGAGTTTTGCCTCAGATTCTCATAATGGCAAAAGTAGGTGCTAGCCTGTTCAAAAAAAATCTTGCCAAAGCTGTAGGTGTTAACCACATGAAAAACCTGCCCTTCATAAATGAAGTAATAATGCCTCCAAGTGCAATTTGGTCCTTGGAAGAAGAGTGAAATAACCACGCATTGAAATATTTAGACCAAATTCCACTTTTCATTCACAAAAAAAGGATTATTGTGCTTAATTTTTCCTCTGCTTGAGGGCAATTTTAGGACCAAGGAAGAGACTGTTTCTTGACTTATTTTTTCCTTGGTATCACACAGAAAAATGTTGGGGTTTTTTTGTTTGCTTTGGGTTTTTGCAGGTGTTTGTTCTAAACAAAATGTACAAAAGACAACTAAAACTGGAATAGGATACGGTGCCAGTGGATAACTGATAAATTATGCTGTGTTTCCTTCTGCCACACACAAGCCTTCAGCTTAGTCCAATATATCACGCAAGGACAAGGGAGGAGGATGTATTGGATTTTTCTGCTACACTCACATTTGCATGAAAAGGAGCAGTCAAACGAAAATTAAGCACTTAAACAGCTTTAAAAAAGCACTGGTTCAGAATACTGTACTTCAATAAAACATTCATTGTTATTCAATGCTTGGCAAATGACATTGCCATCACATACTAGTAGAAGAACCGTGAAGAATAAATGCTATCTGAAAAAGAGGCTTGTACTTATGCAGCGCTAATGACCATCTAAAAGAGCGATTCTGCATGGTTACATCCTCTTTGAGATTCACAGCTGCAGCTTCACAAGAGCAGCCATACATCATAATCTGCAGCCATTTTAGGCTACCCCTGCGCTTTAGAGAGCAATACGGGAACTAAGGAACTGCTAATCTCTAAAGTTACAATCAAAAACAACTTTATTCAGGTGAAGAGTGAGTGTGATGACCCACCTCCCCCTTAAGGCTGGATCATCACACCGAGGAGGAGGAGGTGGTATTTAAATTTTAATACTGGCAACACCCTTGACTGTAACAGCAGTGACACACAGGGAAAAGATCTCCACATTTAGTTTCACTGGAGAGAAAACATACTCATTAATAGATTTTGATTTCTAATTCATTATAACAGTGGCACGGATTAGCACACAAGCCGTTCTTTTAAAAGGTCAGATAACTGTATGTTAAGATTATAACACTCACGTTTTAATTAATGTGAAGAATTTGCTTATTGAACAACATGCTGATCCTATAAACATCATTAATTAACTGAGATACAGTGACTTTTCAGAAAGTTAACAGCTTGGGAACAAACGTTATGTCACCGTACTTTGAAACTGTTCGATAATCAAAGGCTACGTTATTATCCACTAGATTAACCACAGATTTTGCGGGCAAACCAAAGACAGCTTCCCTGTCTATATGCTCAAGATTTGCAGCCACACCCATCCCACCGCAATCTTTTCTCCAATTATGCGCATTTCTTTAAGCTTAGTTTTATAGAAGTATCTATGGTTCTCTTCACAATACATAGCTTATAAAACAGCTCTCTGGATTTTTAATTAGGCTAGACAAAGGAAAACAGTCTGCTAACTACTGTCATTACTATGCTTGTTTGCCTCACACATTAAATGCCTTTGTCTCTACAACTACTTAAAGCGCATTTCTCAGGTCAGGTCAATCAAGCTAGCCCTCCACTGCCCTGTAAATGGCGTCTGTCATCATCCGAGTAACTCCCACATATCTGTATGTACAAATTTGGATGAGGAAGCTCTGGAAGAAACGGGGCTGGTGCCAGTTTGAGCTGTCAAGAGTTCAACCCGAGGTTAACTGTAACCAGGAAAGAAAGATAGTGTTTTGATTGCAGCCCTCAGTACTTACACAGTCGGTATACATCTCTTGAGTTTCTTAGGCTTCTCTTGCTGAGATGAAAATAGCTTGAAATCCAAGTAACTATACACATAAGCATCTATATGGAAATGCCGGCATACTGAAGAAAAAAACTAACTCTTCAGCAATTAGTGCCATAGCCTTCTCTGCACTGTGAAAACACATCTAACAGGAAGGAACTTCCAAATGTTTGTTGATTTACAATGGTTACTGAGAAGCTACATTTCAGCATTAAACACAGCACCGTCAATAGTATCCGGCTCAGGCCATAGAGGGACAAAAAAGCCAGGAGTCACTTTTGTGCTGTAACTTCAAGTGGGCAACGCAGTCATTGGAGAGACTGCCTTTCCCTTTCCAAAGGCGTACACACACTTGCTTCCTCTTCCTTTACAAAGAGGCGATTTTATATTTCCTCATCACTCAATATCTTATAGAAAGCTAATGTGTATTAAATGCAGAGGAAAAGAATGTCACACCTGTCTCCCTAAACAGCAGAGATTTACACAGAATCTCTCAAATTGCATTACTTACACTAGGAATTGTATGCTTACCTATTTCCATAGGTTATCATAAGCTAATTAACTGGGTACACAAGGCAATCGACAGACCAATGAAGGAGCAAAAGACTGTTAAACATAAAGACAAGGCTGTTCCTATCTTGTGTCAGCTAAAGAAAATGTTTCCCAGAGTTTGATGGTAAATGTGAAAATTGTGGCCAAAAAAAACCCCCAAAACCACAACAAAACCAGAAGAAACTAAAACAAAAAAACCCCACAAACAAATAAACAAACAAAACCCCAAAACAACCCCAAAAAACCCCTTCCTCATGACCAGATAACAGATGTTCAATTTCCACCCCCACCCAGACCTCACTCCAAAAAAATAAAAAGCTTCCCCTGAAGAACTTAAATGTGAATTTTCATCTTAGATAAGTGGGCTTCATTTATATCAAGTGACTCAGTTCCAACTCTGACCATCATGCCTGAATAATCTGTCCTTCTTGCTATCTGCGATATTCTTCCTAGTTATATCCAGAGCACCTAGCCACTAGACAGCCAGATAAGAATTTCAAATGTTGCTAAAGAGATGGAGAGTTCCAAAGCAGGACAGCAAATGGAGACAGGGATTTCAGCAATTAGGTTTCTAGAAGCACTATCCCTTCAGGTTAATGAAAGCTTTTAAAAAAGGAAAGCCCTGACAAAGTGTTCCAGATACACAGCTTACCCTAGAGACTTCTGTACATTTTTGTGGTTTCACAACACATTTGCCTATTAATTTGGAAATACTTTTCTCTCCTCAGTAACCAGCTGGTAAGTTCACAGAAACAACAGGGGAGACAGACGTAATACACCATGGAACCAGAGACTTGACTTTATATACAATCTGTCAGATGAACAGGGGGGTCTTGAGGAAAGTTTTTTCTTATAGTCCACCTCTTTAACTAACACTGAATATGGAGTAAGATGGGGAAAATATTAAAAGGCACAACAATGTGCAAGGAACTAGTATCTCACAAATTCACGAAAAAGTCTGAATGATTATTCATCTCATGAGAAGGAAAAAGAAAGATACATAAAGCCATGATGGCCTTCAAGAAGAAAGCAGGCTTTCTTCATGCTACTTTCTAAAATAAATTGCTCTGTTTATCCAGGAGATCCCAAATGTCAGTTTAAATGGCCAAATAAACTCAATAGATTTAGGCTGCAGTCACATACCTTTTTATAGGGGAGGTAAATAGAAATGAGGGTATCAAAGCTATGTACTCGTCACCAGGCCAAACACATCTGTTCTGGAGATCACTACCTTTCCCTCCACATTGTCTGTGTACCCTCCCCTTTCACCCCAGTCAACTTGGACACTAGGTTAGAAAAAAGCACACTGTCGTGGAACACCTGGGCCTCTTTATGGAGCAGACTAGAGAATGGCGTACCTTGTAGAAATACTCCTCAGTGATATGTATTGATAGTATTCTGGGTAGATGCTGTTAGAACCCACATGGGATTACAGCTCAAGTTTCATTTTCAGAAACCTAACAAAACTGTTCCACTGATACCTGCAGGCTGAGGCATGCTCTGGTCATCAGCTTCCAGTTTTGTCCTGGCACTGCTCCATTCCTACCCTTGTCACAGATACAGCTTCACTGCTTATCCAGATGCAAAGACTAGGGTACAGCCAAGACCTGTGCAGATACTTATTTGCATGAGCTCTGTGCTAAACCTTTTGTGGGAGAACTGAGCAAAAATACGACCTTTTGTACCCAGAACTGAAGAAAACAAGATTTACCATAGCCCACTTCCACAGTGGAAAAGCCAGATTGAAGAATTTCTGTAGTGCTGTAAGAGGAGTTAGTCTTGGAGATGCTGGTTCCTTTAAGTGCAGCCTAACTTAAACCCCAAACCAACTAATGCAGTAATTCAACTCTAAAGTGGGCTACAAGTTTAATTTTAAATGAAGCTGCAATTTAAAGGGAGATTTACTTGATCTCTAAGTAATATTTCCTCCCTGCTCAAAGCCTGGTCTGTGAGCAAATGCTTTACAAATTCAGTAACGACTAAAACAAATTAGCCTAATTACTTGACAAACCTGGTATACTTACTTTTGGCTTCAAGGCTTCCAGATCAAATTACCTCTTCCAAGTCAAAACACTGAAAATACTAAAAGTATAGGAATGAACCATGAAAGTGTCACACTCCTCATCCGTGGAGCTGATTTTTAGTCTCAAAAGCAAACACAGTGATTCATTGTGCAACAATGGCAAGCCTAAAAGGACAGAGAAAACTGTGCTCTGACCTCTATACTTAAACTTCTCAAAGGCTGGTCCCACGCAAAATACCAAAATTTGTTAGCGCAAGTCACACCACTCACTCCCCATTCAATTCTGAAAGTAATATTGTATTAGCATGGCTCTTCCTGAAAGAATTAAAAGTTGATAAACCTAATTATAAGAAAGATGAGCTCTTATGACACTGTAAATATTATCCAGAGCTATTGTTATCCTAATGAGCTAAAGTGTCAGAAACGTCCTTTTTCTCAGACTTGTACCAGCCCCTTGGCTACCAGTACAAGAACAACAATAACAAAAAATAAAACTAATTTCAATCAAATTTCCCCAAATCCTGAGATTAAATGATTTCTTTGTCTTGTAATTGTTGATTTAGAATGCAAATTTCCTTTTGAATTTACTGATACCCACATTCAGGGCAACATTGCTTAATCATTGGTTTTTACTCTGCCAAGGATACAAACAAGTTTATTAAGTCCATCAAGCATTAGGTAAGGTACTCCTGATAAAGAAAAATGTGGTCCTACTCCATTACATTGATCAAAAATGAAAGACTTATTCTGGAGTCAATTTGTCTACTGGTAGTTAAGCCTCACATACAACCCCCCTCCCCCCAAAAGAGTAATTTTGTTTTGTAAATTTGTGAAACTTCACTTGTTATTTCAATGTTATAATTTTTAACTTACAGGCTGAAGACCAACTGTGTATCTGTTAGAAGCAATAATAACAAGGAAATTATATGTGTGTAAATAGATGCAAAAATTACTACCATTTTGTCTTAAAATTTCCTACAGCAAATTTCTTATTACAAACTGGATTTATTGTTCTGCCAGTCACATAATACACATTTTAAAGTACTATATGAGCAAAATCACAATCCCATGCACATAATGTAAAGTTCTTTAATCGTCACTAAGAACACAGCGTTCAATCACTTCAAATATGCCAATGCTCATTTTACCAAACAGATATCAGATAGCAGCCTGGTTTAATGTTCCAACAGACACAGTCATTTCACAGCCCAGGGAGAATACAAAGGGGCGTAAACACACACAAATATGTTTATAATTAGACTGCATATAAAAGACACAATTCTTACATAACTTCCACAGCAGCATTCTTCTTGCAGAGATGTCAGTGCTCATGCTGCTGCTCATTTTGAAGCAATCAGCTGCTATGCCTAAATGCGATGGGTGAAGTGGCCTGTTACTATAGAGTGCAACTAGGAGCACTTTTCCACGCACTATGTCTCATTCTTATGATCAAGAAATGCAGTAGAAACTAAATCTGAAGAAAGAAGGGCTATTAAGAATATTTTTCTCGAGGTTACTACTTAGTAGACTCCAGTTTGGGGGAGATATATTCTTAATAGAACAACCTACTGGCAACACGCTCTACATTTGTTTATACGTAAGCAGAGTGCCACATTTTATGTCACATCAATGAACTTCAATCAAGCAATATGTAAAGAAACAAAGCACAGAATTGCCAAGCAATTAAAAGGTCACACCTGAAGCTCATTAACTTTTTCCTTGTCCCCTTATGAAAATTACAAAGCATAATGTACACTGAAAACTTTCCTATACTAGATTTCAAATAAGAACACCTGACAAGTTCTTTTTTTAGGCATCTTTTGATTTTTCTTTACACAAACTTGCCACTAGCCAAAGGGATAAAAACATCCATTTTATTAGAAGTTAAGGGGATCAAACTAGAAATGTATTTTATTAGTACAGATGACCAGACACAACTTACTGAACTCAGCTATGTCTACTCTTTTTCCCATGTAAGTTACTACAGCCACTGAAGATGGAAAATGGAATAGTTGTTTTACATAGGCTGAACATATTCTTCAGATGGTTTATAATCTGATCAAATCAAAGCCAATTTCCACACAAATAATCATGGTGTGTTTTCTCAGAAGGCTTTGCCTGCCAAGACACTGACAGCAGGGATGTTCTGTAAAATAAAATGTTTTATTTTCCATGACCTATGGACCTATTTCGTTATTCAGACTTTGTAAATTCATTTTCACAGCAGTGATGAAGAGAAGAAGTCACAGAAAATTCAACTCAGAAGGCAAGAATTTTGAAAGACTTAAAATTACTGAAAAAGTGAGTTTTAACTGAATAAGCTTAAACAGCATTTACTGCAGAGGTTACGCCATTCCTGCTCTAATGCTTTCTTGGCTTTGATCTTTAAACCAATGACTCATGAAAATGATATCTTCAAATTTACAGGCCACCAGTAAGTGGGTCTTTAAAAAAATGTTGTACAACAATAAAGCAGGAACCACAAGCAATTCTTAACCATTTGAACTGTCAACTAATTAAT
Source organism: Oreocharis arfaki (assembly GCA_013398015.1). NCBI lineage: Eukaryota > Metazoa > Chordata > Aves > Passeriformes > Paramythiidae > Oreocharis > Oreocharis arfaki. The sequence continues at coordinate 17,925 of VZRR01010838.1, read as the reverse complement.
TATGATACTGAAACGAAGGCCTATTAAAAAAAAACTTGCTCTTAAAAATAGGAGAGGAGAAAAAGTAAGAAGGGAAAAAAAGGGGGGTAGGCAGTTCTAGAGACCAAGCCAAACGACATATTGGGGAGAGAGGTTCAAGAAAATGTATTATGTTTGCTCAAATTAACAGAAACATTTCTCACCCACCCCATTCAGAAGGAAAACAAAACAGGGCAGCTCATCTTGCCACAGACTGGTGCCCCTAAGCTGGAAGCAGCTCCAGTTGTCAGGCTCCTGTCAGCATGTAAGTGCACCAACACTCCCCTTCTCTCACCCTTTTGTTCCTACTTAGTATGTGCGGTATGTTCAGCAGTCTTTGCTGTTAAACAATTCATTTTTTCCTTGCCTCCTCTGCTTTAGGAGGAGGCAAAAATAGCAGGACTTAGGCACAAAATATAAAGCTCATTTCCTGTACCTTAGTGCCTCATTCTTTCACCTCCTTGTCCATAGGATTTAGCTACCAAATAGGTCTTAATCTGTAAACAAATGATTTGCTCTACAATTAAGCCATTCACTTCTTTTTTTTTCCCCCTCTCTTTCTTTGGCTGCTTGGCTGCTGTCCAATGTGGAGGCTCATAGGTTCTTCTATTATTTAGTGCTGGTTAAAAGGCAATAAGCTCATTTAGAGTTTATAAAACTATAAGCTATCAACAAAAGCATTTAATGCTTCTCTGAAGCACTGTGGTTTTTGCCTGAAAAATTAATAATGTGTGGTTGCATGTTTATATATGTGTACACATATGTGTGGATCTGTGGGGTTGGTTTTTTATGTACTGGCCTGGTTGTTCACTCTGCATGTCTTTAAGTCAGTTATTGTATCCTACTACATGCATTTCACTAGCATTTTAATTGTCTGTGTACTTTTTTATCAACCACTGACAGTCACAGGAACTGTGATTCACCATGGCTACAAAGCTGAACCTCAAATACTTCGATGCTGTATGAGAGAAAAAAATGCCATGCTACTGAAGCATTTCACAATGTTTGCAAATATTGTTTCTTTAGAGAACGATGTTGTGAATCACAGGAGTCTACTAGAGTAAGTGAAACCTTCAGAGAAATAAATAACATGTTAGCTTTTTCATCTCTGCAGTTAAAAGTCACTCATGACTCAAGAGAAAATAAAATAACATTGAGATAATTTTGCTTCATCTCTGCTTTTAAGTTTTTGTTCTTTCTGGAAAATAAGTTCTCAGAGATTAAAACCAGAACACAGCATATGTATATTTGCCTTCATAGACATGTTTATGCATAAAACATGGGGTTACCAGGCTACCACCTCAATGCAGGACAGTAAAGACAATTATTTTTTTTTAAATACCTGTCTGTACGTTTTTAAAACTTAATAATTTAAATAAGTAAAGTATTGTAAATGGAAAGAAAAATTTACAGATGTAAATCTCATTTAGAAATGATAGGTACTTAGCCATTTCAATTTCAGCAATATACTTCCAATGAAATTCTGCAAGCCTATTTAAAGTCTATTACGGCTGCTGACATCAATCTGCCAGGCTTTAGAGTGCTAATCTCCACTAAAGATTTTCACCTACAAGTTTAGCTACTGGTATATTTGAATTAAATACTCTGTGTTTCTCTATATAGGCAACTACAGACATAAGGCATTAGAGGTGGGTGGGCAATAGAGCTGAATTGTCATGGAGGCTCTCATGCTAGTTTTGCCTGAATAAGGAATGAAGTTCAGACTCCCAATAGGTTCCAGTCTTCTCCTCAGTGTTTTAGTCCTGATTTCCACACTCTTCACACAAAATCTGACTTCTTCCCCACAAAATACAAGATGTTGCTACTGCAGCTACTCATAGGAGAATGAACACTACAGGAAAACCCTGGAAACTTAATTCAGATATTATATTTTAAATGTACACCCATGCACTCATCTATATGGATGCATACACAAGCACAGATCCATACAAAAGGACACAAAAAATATTTTAATTAGCTGTACCTATTAAGTCTCACCAGAGATCAAATAAGTCTCTTTCCCTCCCCCCAGCAAAACAAGAACTTCCGAAGTTGAAGATAATAGGTGGCAGTCCGACAGGTGTCAGGTATGTATGTTCATCCTGAAAAACTACTTAAGAGGTTCCCAAAAAAATTGTGCTAACCCTGCAGAAAAGAAATGCGTCTTATCCTGAATTGACACAGCAATCACATCCATACTTAAACGTTAATTACGTGTATTGTAAACTTGTTAAATTTATCGCAATGCAATGTACCCCCAATAATTACCAACCAGTTGAAAAGGGTTTGTGAAAATTAAGCAGTAAGAGGCATTTTAAACCTTTAAGAAATATTTCAGTTTGAGAAAAAATATAAATCTTGGACATAGTTTGAATGTAGTTGGCAACTTTTCCACCTAGAGTAAATCTGAAGGCTCAAAAATAAATATTCAAGAGCATTAATTTGTTTCTAGATGTGTGCGTGCAAGTAAAACAGCAGCCATAATGTGGAAATTTGAGTCACATTTTGCAACTAATTGGAAGCAGATTAGAATTCTGCCTCAGGGGAACATTGTCAAACTAGAAGCTGGAGCAAATGAAGAAAGAGGTGAAAGCATCGTGAAGAGCTGACAGATTTACAGTGCTCAAGGCAATAAACGGGTACTAGATGAAAATGAATGTGCTTCACTGTACTGCATGCAGTTTTCAGTCATATCTCAGCAATAAGAGCATACAGCCATGAAACAATTATTTTCAGAGAGATGGTGAAGGAAAGAGCAAGAATGAACAAAACACTATTCACGTGGCGTGCCAAAAAACTTGTAAATCATACAGTGGCTCAAGTTGTTACAAGAATAATCAAATTGGTCATAGTAGGTCCTGTTTTGCAACCGGGACTCATCTCAAGTAAGGACTTACAGAGACATAACACAAGGAACTAGTTACTTGAGTTGGGAAAGGACGGTAAGCCCTTGCTCAGTGTGAGTAAGAGTCAAAGCATTAAGCTCTTAGGAAGAAAAAAAAAAACCACACAGATTTTACATTTTTAAAGCTAAGAAAAACACAGAACCCTGCAGACAGATAAATCAGAGGCAGAAGGGGAAAAGCCTTTTGAGGGAGTGATTAGGAAAGGTTGGAGGAGATCATAAAATGAAAATAAAGTGCAGAGGCTAATGTACCAATGCTGTAATGGAAACAGCTGCTAGCTTCTCCTTCAGTGCTTGGCATCCGTTGCAGCGTCACAGGAAAGACTGTTAAAAGATCTGGACATGAAATGTAAATAAAACTATTAGCCAAAACTCAGTTGCTGTATTTATAAAACAGTAGCAGCTCTTTTTTCTTGTGTATGTATGTACATGTATGTGTGTATACACACACACACACACCTCCAGCATACATGTGAATATCTATACTGATATACATACACACACATATGTGTACACAACCCTCTTCTTAAACAGCAACACTATTACATATTGCACCTTACTATCGGCTGAAGTGGGCAAGAACATCAATTTACATTTTCAGTAAAACTGGGCGTGGAACAACAACCTTCATTGTTTTCAAAATGCAGCAGTATTTTTCCTTCAAATTCCAGAACTTCAGTGCAATACAACATATAGTGCCTAACATTAAACCCAGGGCAAAAATTAACCACCAAAACTTAATGTCAAATATGTTCATTATATCCATACTCCTGGAATATTAGACCCTGGTAGTCAGTGCAAGCTAACTAAACAAATCCCTCAATATTTACTGAATCAGATTTAAAACTCCTACCAGCAAAACAAAGTTCAATGAAGTAATGTGGTCCATTTCTAATTGTATTTGCTTCTAATTATTACCTTTTGTTGAAGAGATACAGATCTAGTTTCATTTCCCTCCTTCAAAAAGAAAGAATTGGCAAGAGCATGAAACCTTGAAACATGCAAATACTGCCATTACTTCACTGCTACAAGCCTATAATAAAGCACAGATTTGATAGTACTATCCATGTAGTGCGGCAAACCACACTCAAATAAACAGTTCTCCAAGAAGAATGAAAACCCAGAGACCAAACCCTTCCAATTCAAACATTATTGTTGCTTTTAACATAAGCCATCCACAGAAATCAGCCAAGGAGGTGACAGGAAATCCAAAAATAATTTGGTCTGGCCCTGCACACTATGAGAAAGGAGATTACAGTTTTCTTTTCACTCTTCTTTACCGGGTGAGGGAAGCAGTGAAAACTATGAAAGCTATGCTTACGTAACAAGCAACTATGGTACCCACAGACCTATTTTTACCACAGTTCAGCACAGCATCACTGAAATTCATCAATAAAGGTGGCATTTGAATAGCATGAACTTGTGTTGCAGGGGGGATGGGCTTAACAAAACCCCTGAATTAATTCAATGGATAATGCAAATGACTAAATGTGTGCAAAATCAAACTGTCTAGTGAACACAGTTAAAGAGGCCAGATGTGCCTCAAAATTTCCTGGGAAACAGAGCCTAAACTTGGTGCTTTCTTTTATCAGAATGAAGAAAGCAAGCTCTCAGAGTTTACGAAAGTGTGACCAATTGGAGCTTAGTCTTCTGTTGCTAATTGAAGCATGGAAAAAAAAAAGCCAGTTTCTGAGGGCAAACTACAAACGTATACTTTTTATATTCCACTGCCACATGATAAAAAACAGAATCAAGCTGACTGGTAGAAATTCGACTGGCAACCAAAGACCAACCTATTATTTCAAACTGTTATGGGAAAGCAATAAAATTGCTACCAGGTCTCCTCATGTTACTCTTCAATAAAAAGAAGCCATCGGGGAAATAAGAGGAAAAGAAAACACATCAAAACCTCTAAAGTTTCTTTAAGTAAAAATACACTTCTGTGGTGTTATGCCATCTGCTTCTTGGTTAACATGACAAGACAATTCAACAACTCGAATGCTAGTGTTTTGAAAACACCAAGTAACCACAATCAATAGATTTTAGTTTGCTCTTTTGACTGCAAAAACTGCATTCACATGCCACTATTGGCATATGCTTCAAACAACCTCGTGAGGTCATTTTCCTTCCATTATTATTTGGTGGAGTTTCTCTGGAGATAAACACCTCAGCCAAGCTGGGTTTGTGCACAAGAGTGAGATTTAGGCTAGAAAGACTCAAAAGCTGTGAGAAGATAAGGGAACAAAATGTTTGGTATTTTTTTCCGAAGATCAGTTGATGAAGATTTATCATAAAGGACATACAATTGAACATAGCACAATTGCACTTCAAAATTAGTGAAACAAAGAGCTTCACATTTAATTCCCAACAGATATTACAGGCTGGAGAAGTTGATCCTTTCACCTTGAGATTTAGCAGTATTTGTCAACTTACTGTAAAATTAAGATTATAAATCTCTGTCACTAAATGCACCTTTCTTACTTGCAGAGTTGGTTAAAGATTTCAGAAAATTTAATCAACACCACAGTGACCCTAGGGCTGGAAAACCTATATACACACGACATGAATCCTACTTCATCGCATGCAACTTGCCCTACATGCTCACTTGAACTGTTCAATCAAGCAGTCTTACATATATACAAGCACATATATTATGGAAGCGTTCATGTACATGGGGTGTCAAAGCAAACTACCTATTCCCACTCCTTGATATTTCTCTCAGATTTTCCAAAAAAGAAAAAAGAAATTACAAAGAACTTGCTTGTCAGTCAAGTCGCTCTGAATAGTTTTACAACCTTTCATTCAAATGTAAAGGCTTTGTTCCAATTGCCAAGACCATTCTGTAAGAGTTGAAAGAGAAAGTGCAACAGAGAATGCTTACTGAAATCCTACGGCACAACCAAAAGTCATTGTCTGACCCTCCTCGTTGCCCAAATGGCTACTCATTGCCTTCAGTAAATTGGGGTATTAGATCAAGAATGCAATAATAATTTTTAAAAATTGTGATTTAAAATCTCATTTAAGAAAACCCCTCAAGTCCTCCTATAACAACTGGTAATTATCTTTATTAAAATTATCACATTTCAAACATATTTTTAAGCCAATTAAAAAATAATAGATTGTGTTATTCTTCACTTCGGTGAAAAGTTGCACTGAAAAAGAGCTGCACTGGGCAGAAACACTGGTACATAAAGAGAAAAAAAAAGGGTTTATGGAATAGGAAATATATATATATACATATATATAATAAACTTTTCTGATTTTCAGAAAGATATTTACTTTTTGCAATTATGTCATCATCAGAAATTTTCATGGAAGACTGTTTTGCTGTCTTTCACCCAACAGGAAATGTTATGTACTGACTACATTTTTTTTTTTTTATATTCATACAAATATATATGTTCTGTGATTGTTAAGAAATAAAAATAACTCCTTGATATGTAAATACACTAAAACAAATGCTAGTTTTTAGCCAGAAATATGGCCAGCCCTTCAGTTGAAGCCACTGCATCCACATATCCACAGGTGTGAGCCTATCTGAGGACTCAGGGGAAGATGTATTTCTGTTGTAAAAAATGAAGCACAGTTAAGTCAGACAATCTCTGCACCCATTCAGGGAACATAGCAATATATCACCATGTGCATTGGAACATCATACAGCTGCAATATAAAGCTGGTACAATGTTAATCATATGATAAAAATAGTAACCTTGTTGTTGGATCATTTGTACAAAGTATCTTAGCTCAGACCACAGGAGACTCTAAAACCTGGTTACATTCAGCAATCTCAACTGTCTATCCTAGAACAAATCTGGAACATGCCACTCAAAAAGTGAAATCTGCTTTTGAGAAATATAGACCATGTGGCAATGACACAAAGCTGCCCAAACGGCTGCAGAAGCAGTCTAACCTTTTTCAAAGGTGGGTGACAGAAATCCAAAATATATATATATAGGTCCTTATCCAAAATGGGAGTAAAGGTGGAGGATAGCTGAAATGTTAGTACTTCTGCAACGATACTCCTGATGATGCTTGTAAAACGTGCTCACTAGCACGTGTATCAATAACAGTATAAGATGTGAAGAAACACAGGGCTTTTTTTATTCTTTTAGAAATGCAAATCGCATGGATAACACAGGGCACATAAAGGGGAACCTGCATTCAACGTGCAAAGGATGTGTCCAGTTAACAGAAAGCAGACCCCAGGCTCTCCCACTAATGTCAGTACCATGAAGATAACCCATTTCTTATGCAGAGGGAAAAAGAGGCACCAGCTTTAGCACTCAAAAAAAACCTTCACATTTCAGATTTATGATTTACGTTGTTGTCGATAAAATAGCTTTCCAATTATGAAGGAATGCATTCTGTGTTAATGATCACAACCAGGGGTCCAAGCTTTACTCTTTTGTCAGAACTACAGCAGATCCTCCCCGCAGCTTCACCATTAACATGTCTGTTTCCTGTCAGACCACTCAGAGATAATGTCATTTATCTAAGGGCGGCACAAGACCAGTCATTAGCTTTAGTAAAAGACCTCAAACAAAGGCCGGATGGCGTTTTATCCAGGGCTTATAGGCTGCAGCCAAGAATCTCATTGCCTAACAGTTTAGAACAAGTTATCTTTAAAAGAGCGATTTTCTTCCTATCAACAATTCTAGAACACTTCCCTGAACAGCAGTAAAGTCTGCATGGAAAATTTTAGTCAATGGTTTTATCATATGCAATTAGGTGCCTGATAACAGCTTGCTAAAGTTATCCTTTGAGAGGTTGGGGTGGGATTTTTTGGTTNGTGGTGGGGGGGGGGGGGGGGGGGAGAGGGAAGCAGGGGAGTTTGTGGGTTTTTTTTCCCTTCCTTTTACTTCGTAAAGAGAGACAGTGTAAATCAGGTTCTACCTCAATAGCAAGACCTTTGAAGAACTGACCCTTATTGTGTTTGCCGGCAGGAGGGGATTCACTATTATAAATTCTTCAATGACTGAGCTTCTGGAAATCTCTTTAAATGAAAGTGGAACTGGTTAACTGTATGTACGAACATGTGTTTTCACAGTCTCTCCTGTATTATTGCATTTCAGAAAGCTTCTATAAAGTGCCAGGTGAACTTTTTAAAATAATGATAATAGTAATTAAAAAAAGAAAAAGAGTCGGAAAAATACGAGCAAATCTCAGCTATTCAGTTCCTGGGTTTATGCTGAAAACTAGAAACAGATGGTACTTTCCATGTTACTTGAATCTGGTTATTGAACACCTCTATGGTTACGGGAGATTTTGCTTAGCACTTTTAACATACATTTCATTTATTGGACCATAAAATGCTACTTTGGAAAAACAAGTCTTTATATAGCTCTAATTAAAACAGTCTTGCAGGAAAGCCCTTTAACATGGAGAACATGGTTAACCTCATGACATCTGGACAATCAATCCTTTCCTTTTTACTGGGTATTTATGAAGTTATTAAAATTGTAAAATTACCAATGCCTAAAGTGAAATATTTTTCCAGTAGTTCTGGGTATGGTTATCAGCTTCCCTACTTTATTTGATAGATGTTCTAGACCAGCCTCCATTGTGCTACACTAACTCTGGCTTTGCACAGGAATTCAATAGCAGATCTGGTCATACATATTGGCGGAGGTCAGCAGGTTCACATGGAAAGCTTTCCTCGGCCAAAGGGCAACACCTCTTCACCCAGCTCAAAAAGCACGGTCACACTACTAGACAGCACTACAGAACTTTAAGAACCTTGAGCTGTGCTTATTGTTAGACACCCATACTTATCAATGTTTTTAACAGCTAAATCCCTTATGTAGCTTTCAAAACAGTTTGCTGTCAAACAACAATAGACTTTGTTCTTTAATTACAGCAAGTGACCTCCCTGCCCTTTTATTTCACAGTGAATAAACTACACACAAGGCCGGCAAGAAAAGTACATGAAGAGCATATCTCCATAACATCATTAATCAAAGCATGTACTTAAATGATTTACATCAATAGGTAAAATTCACCCAGAGATTCCTGATGGCACACAAAACACTCTCAAATCCTAACACTAAAACATAACAAAAAAAGTGAAGATAAAATAAATAACACCAGCCAACATGTTAATTTGCTAAAGACAACTTTCAAATGTGAAATGCAGTCTTAATGAGAAGCACTAAGCAAAAAAAAGAGAAAAATTCAGTCCTGGAGTCTCATTAGACTGATACATTTAGAACTGCAGCTAAACCCTTCTGATTACAGCTTTGTATCTTCTGCATTAATTTCATGTAAACATACTGATTTTCACATACCAAATACAATTTTCCCATATCTCAGAGTAAACGATGACTGACTGAATTCCCAAATCTCCTCACAATGCACACAAAGCAAATTTTGTTGCTATTCTGAACACTTTTCAATGTAACAGCTGTTAAAAACACAAAAAATCTTAGCTGAAACAGATGAAGAGTTCAGGCTGACAAACAGTCAGTAACTGTGCTAAAAACCGTATGGATGAGAAAGGGAAAATGGAGACAGGTTTTAACACCAAAAATCTCAGGAGTGGTTAGCCTACCTGTCAAAGCTACTTATTCAGACATGTCACTGGTGGCTTAGCCACAAAATGGACTGCACAAATACAGCTCAAACATCTTAGAATTACAGTATGCTTTGACTTTATCCACATATTAGGGGAGTGGCGACTTTTACAACATACTTGTGGTTTCTGCATAAAAGAGCCAGCAGAACACAGTCATTGATTTAATTAGGCTTCTTAAGACCCAATTTATCATGTTTTACATGACTTTCTGCAGCAAGGAAACATAATAAATAGACTAAAAATAGAATTGAAGCATGCTGTGAAAGCTAAACAGTGACTACAACTCCTGGGAATCTGCTCCAAGCTTTTCACAAATAGTAAACAAATGCAGTATTATATTCCACACTGCACATAAAAAACATGTAGATTTTGAATCAGCAGTCATGAACTCATTTGATTCTAAGATGAAACTTCCAAATTCATGAGGCATGTCTTGCACAACAGTAAGATTACTGAACATTGATTTCAACATGCAGGCTGAAAATTACGTATTTACCTACAGATACAAGGTGCTTTGTGTAAGTATGGCATATTTGTTCTAGTGTACAAACAGTCAAAGCAATAACACTTCAGGAATCTAAAACCTTTAAAGAATTCTTTCCAATGACTATTAATCATTTGGAAAAAAAAAAAAAAAGCCAGAACAACAAACATAAAACACTCGAGTGTTACTAATATTACCATTGGCTGGACTTAAAGTATCAACCATTATCAGCCACAAGCTACATTATTATTATTATTCGTCTAAAAGGGAACATTCTTGGCTACGAAAAACGCTAAGGGACGTTACTTAAGGCAGCAAGCAAGCACACCATTGTGCCAGACAATGGCCAAGGCTGCACGACTCTGACGTGCAAAGCCTGTATTAAAAGTCGGTGTGTGCCAACAGCAGCGGCTGTTGCTGGAAATGCAAGCTCCAGACCTCCTCCTGGAGCGACATCTACAACACACAGAGTGTGCCACTGGCGCTGAACTCCTCCATACACGTTTGCTCTGAATTTGCATGCCATCCCATTTACATTGCACATAAGATTACTCGTACGTATATGGATTCTTCATACAATTTCCTGTGTGACTAGAGAGTTGAAAGAACACAAAAACGGGAGAAACCACACCACCCTCTAATCTCTGTTGCCATGGCAGCAGCCTTTGAGATACTGAAATGTTCAGATTGCCAGCTAAACAAAATTGTTGAATGTGAACATTTGGCTGAGAGATTAAAAGGCTAAGGGGGTTGCAAAAGGGCAGTACCTCCCACATTCCAGGCAGCCACTGAATCCAATCAAATGGCTCTGACTCTTTAACCACAGCCATTGTGAAGACCGGATTAGGGCAATTTATCTAGATAGTTAAAACAGATTAGAGAACTGCAATTTGAAGACTATTGGCAACAGAAGTAAATGCCTACTGTACTAAGTTAATAAAGAGACCATGAGATTTTTGGACACCTTTCTGCCGTGAACAGCACTTTTCATAAATCAAAGTGCAAACATATACACATGAATTACACAGCAATCTGGTTTTCTCATCTGCATTTAGACAAGGTCATAAGGCTCATTCAAATTCATCCATAGATATGCTATCTTAAAAGCAATAATATGCCTACAATATGAAATTTAATTTGTTCCTTGCCTTGAACAGAGTCCTTTGGAATTATCTTCCAGTACAAACAAGTATCTGATGTCACAAACACACAAATCTAATCCTCCAGTCGATTTAGTATTACAAATACTTCATGACTGAAATACAAAAAGCTGGTAACCAGTCATAAAAAGACTTAACTCCCCCCCTCCCCAAGACCTTCAGCCCTCCCAGACGCTCGCAGACCATACAGTTAACACCGACCCGAAAGTTTCCCCATTGCTGAACATTCACTCGAGGAGGTTGTAAAAGCAAGTAATTTAAGACCAACATCTCACAATACAGTCACAATCTAACACTCTGAGATTGTTCATTTGGAAGGTGTTGGTTCACTTTATTTTTCAGTCAGAGCAGGTTGTCTTTGTTTAACAACCTGTAGAATTTGTCATACTTGTAATCCTGGGCCAACACTCACCCTCCGGCCCTCCGGAAGATGCCTTCTGCCCAAGGGACAGAACTCCCACCAACACCAGAACATCGCTGAACCAGCAAATGACAAAAGACAACAAGGTCTCACTCCATCCTTCCCGAAGAATAGAGTAGTGGCCATCTATTCATACAGAAAGCATCCTTCATAATATAATGGAAGGGGAAAAAAATCACACACCCCCATCTTTCATACATTTCTTTCATACATTTCAACCACTCAACAAACAAGTATTTCAAGTCCAAGAGCCAGCGTGGCTCAGAGAGGAAAACTCCCCCAGACAGGAGACAAAGTGCTCCCCTCTGTTTAAAAAGCTGTTTTGCACACACGCTTCTCAGCACCAAGGTGCATTTCCCTCCTCCCGACATCCTCCTTCCAGGAAGACAAGAAGCACTGCCTGCCTGCTGGCTCCTTCCTCTCAGTCACTACACCAGCTTCTGAGGCCTCTGGGCTACAGTGCCACAGGAGCCCCCCAGCACGATAACCATCCTGCGTCTCCACGAAGCACAACGGCGGAGCCTGGGTCTCTGCCGATAGCTCCTGTTTCCTCCCCCAAGCACAATCTCAGCGCCAGGCAGTGGGTCAGAGAAGGGAGAGGGGTTCCTTTCGACTTTGGGAGAGGAATGGCCACGAATGCCTGCTGATGTTGTGGAAGAGACTCAGCACATACAAGACCTGCTGCGCCTGGAGCCTGAGCTGTGCACCCCCAGCCTGTGAACACATGCCGTCCCACTGGTACCGCTGCTCTCTGCTAAAACTGGGGACAGCTCAGTCAGAGTCATCTCTGCATTTCTCCTTCTGGGCAAGTGCAATTAAAACAAACAGACAAAACAGAAATGTTCTCCAGGTCTGAAGACAGGGAGAGGAAATCACAAGGAAGAGCAGCACACTGGAAACATGGTGTCTTCCATGTAGGGAAGAGGTCTCTGAGTTGTTTCTTTCTTTTTTTGAAAGGGAAAAAGGAAGAACATACGCATGTCACAAATACACAGCAGAGGACAGAGGAGCCAGACATACGGTCATGGGACACTCACGGGACACTCATTATAGACATGGGGAAACACAGAAGAGGTGGAGAGGAACTTTGTCCTACCTTTTCTGTTTTCAATTTCTTGATTCGCCTGTGGCTCTCCTCCTCCTCCTCTTCCTTCTTTACCAAAATAGAGTTCCCCATTAACCCTGAATCCGGGGTACTTTTGCTCACCTCCCCCACAGCAGAGGAGGTACAGTGGAAGGGGCTGCTGCTTCCACCACTGCCTCCCTTGGCCCCAAAGCCATAGAGGTGCCCAGAGGGAATTTGGCTATTGCCACCCCCACTGCCGTTGGGGTGGCCCTGTTGCAGGTCATGCTGCTTGTCCTTCCTGGATTTTCCTGCATCCTTATCCCGCTTGGAGCCTCTGCTGCCTGGGGCTTTACCTGGTTTCTCCTCTTTGTTTTTCCCACAAGAGGCAATGGTGGTGGTGTTGCTGGTGTTGTTATTATTGCCGTTTGGGTTACTGCTCATGCTTTGACCCAGTGCTGAATTCATGCCAGTTGCCTCTCCAGGGCGCCCTTGGACTTCCTGCCTTTTGCCAGCACTGCTGATCTCAGGAATCCCATACAAGGCAGCAGAAGGCAGAGATTTATTAGCATCCTTAGAAGTTTTACTCCTTTTCACTTTTGATTTGCTAGTCTCTTTGTGAGAGGAATTCCCCTGGGGAGCAGAGGGCTGAACAGAAGCAAATTTTAGGCCATCAGCTAAGGCTGAGGTAGCATTAGCCCCACTGGAAGCCAGACCCCCGCAATCCTTGGAGCTGGTGTTGCTGCTGCTGGTGGTATTAGAATTATTCATCTCAAATTTCTGTCTGTCCTTCTCCAAATCGGCGTCCAAATCAATTATTAAATTCCCAACACCGATTTCCCAATCATCGCCACTGTCATAAGTGTCAACTGCGTTTGGATCCACACCTTTTCCTGCAGTGGAAGTGTTCAATGACATCCTGAAGATGAGATCTCTAGAGTAAAAATCCGATGAACTTTACTTTGGAGATGTGGGGACATTCGTTTATCTCCGTTGGGCTCTCTCTTAAGTTCAACTCTTGTCTTCCTCCCCTAGGTGTGTCTAGGCTCACAACCTGCAGTCCACGTCCACGTTGTCCTGTGAGGAGGGAAAAAGTCAAGTATTTCTTGTCTGAGTGTTACCACGATATAACGTCACTCAATAAAGAGGGGGCAAGGTAGGGGGGAGTGAAAACATTCACTATTGCCACGTTCTTAAGTTTGTTAAACCAGAGGCAGTGGCGTTTTTATAATGAGCACCTTTAATCTAGTTGTATACCAACACCCACAATCTCTCTTAAAAAGCCATACCCATAAAAAAGAAGAAAAAAGGAAAAAAAAAAAGGAAGAAAAAAAAAATCTACATTATTTAAATCCACAATGCTCAGGAAATACAGTCATAGAAGTGGTGCCTTGCTGTTGGAGCACATGTTGTAATCTAACCCCTTGGACCACCACCTAGACACGAAAAGGAGAAAAGGAAGGACACAGATTCACTCTTCACTGCATTCCATGGATTTTGTGGCTTTAAACCAGACCCTTGAAGTTTTGTGACTCTCCTATATTATCTTTCACCCCCCTTCCACTTAATCTCTCGGGGGGGGGGGGGGGGGGGGGGGGGGGGGATGGANNNNGGGGGTGAGGGGAGGAGAGTGCTAAGGGAAGTGGGAAACCTCATTTTCCCTGCCACAATACACCTTCTGTTAAAAACAACAACCTACAAACACAAATGTTTACTGAAAAATATGAAAGTCCATAGGTTAAAATAAAAAGAGAAAAAGGTGAGGAGAAATAAAAATTCTCTTTTCCTTAAAAAAAATATTCTTAAGATAACAGTTCTAAAAGCAGCTCTAATGTATTCCTAGGTCACACAATTGTTAGGTCTGTTAAATATAGTATTACTGACTGTACAGGAAACTGATTAAGACATACACTTTAAGTGATCTGCACCAAGGTGGCCTCAGTGACCGCAAATGAGTGTGTGTTTGACAAAGCTTAGTTAAAACGATTTTTAAAGGGATCTCTCCCTTTTACAGTCGACTGCCGAAATATTTATACGTATATATGCATAATGCTTACCTTTAAATCCTTTATCATTTTTAATTAAACCAGCAAATCAAAATGCTGTTCCCACTCGTCTCAGCAACAACTCTGTGCCTCATTTTACTTAAAGAGCAAGTGATCAAGAAGTAGAAAGCAAGTATCATCTCAGCCAGTATAAAACGGTCAATAACATATCTCCCCCTACTTTGGCACACGGATAAGAAGTCCTTTTTTTTTGTTTGTTTGTTTAGTTTTTTTTCGTCCTTGCTTAAAGAAAAAAAAAAAAAGAAAAAAGGAAAAAAAAAGCTGTGCCTCACAACTTTACCAGCTGGGAGGTAATATTTCACATTCAGAAGTGAAGCATCAAGGACCAGATTTTTGTTTGTTTGCTTTTCCTGAATAAGCACCGAGAGGTAATAATCATCACAGTAAT
>VZRR01010837.1:35910-90932 GCA_013398015.1 Oreocharis arfaki | reverse complement strand
TTTCTCATATCCTTGCCTGAAATTTCAAAATTCTCATATCCTTGCCTTTTGATTTCAAAATTATAATAATCCAGAGGGAAGGGGGTTGCATTTTTCCATTCCAAAGGGGGCTTCTGCCTCCCTTAGCAGACGTCTGTCTTTCAAACTAAGACAAGATGGGATTATGCATTTGTTAGTTTGGATCTGGATCTGACCTGTTTGTTTCTGTAATTTGCCAAACAAAAATCTGAAGTCCAGAGAATCCTAGAGCAGTGTATGCCTTTATTCCAGAGTCTGTCTCTGGTTTTCTGGGCTGTTAATACCTTAAAGGTTTTTTGAATTAGTTATTAATTTGCATTAAATAGTTTAGGTGCAGATTTTTAACTACTTAACCACAACAGATTAGCAGCAAGTAGAATGGGATTATTCTTAGTATTTTCCATTTCCAAAGTAATTTGCATTATCTTAGTATGTGCTTACCTTGCAATCCCTAGTATATGTGTTACTCCATCCATCCCTTGCAGAGCTGTGTGACTCTTATGCATTAGAGATGGAGGCAGGAGCCCACAGATGCATAGGGTGCCTGCTCTGCATCTTCAAAGACTAGTGATAGTGCCCAGGCTATTCTGTCAACCTCATCTCAAGTCCAGGAGTACAAAATTTAGGTTTAGATTAGAGTGGGAAAACAGAAACAAAAGAGTCCAGAACAGTTTCAGTAAAATGTTTGGAGAAATTGTATGATAGAGATTTAAGTCAAAAGACCACTGTGCTGCTTTGAAAGTAAACCAGTGGGAGAATCCCCATAGAATTACTTTGAGAGAGATTTCAGGTCACAGCTACAATTTCATAGAAAGATTACAATAAATGCAATGATACACAGAAGACTGGCACAAAATCAGAGTACAACCTGGCACCCTGTTGGACAGGGTGATTGCAGTCTTGTCAAGTGATGGTTACAGTCAAAAGCAGTGGTCCTTTAGAAGTTCTAGTCCTCCTCTGGATCCATCCAGTGGTGATGATGCTGGTGTCCCAAGTCCCCAAACCTTGAGATTATATACACTCAGGTTCAGGCAGGAATGCTCAGTACCTCCCCCAGGGTAGGGAGTTTCACAGTGGAATGATGTAATACTGTGAGTCAGGATATTTTTGAGAATTCTTGATGGTCAAAGTTTTAGTTCCTATTCTGGTGGTGGCCATTAGGGCCCATGAGCAGAGATGATCCCCTTCGGGATGGGTGTGACTGTGCTGGTGCTTCCCTGGAGGGGAGTTATCACAGCTGAGTCATTGGTGTGAAGAAGAAGAAACATTACCCTGCCTCCAAGGGTTTACCTCTTCTTCCTTATCTCATTTAACACACAGCTGGTAGCCTGAGGTGTCAGGTGTGTGCTGGGCAGCTCCTGCAAACGACCCATCGTTAACAGTTTGTCAGGAATGATGTAGAGGGGAGTAGAATACACAGTTTGTTTGCACCCACATTGGCATTCTCGTTTTTTAACCAGGACAACCACAGGCTGTTTCCACTTGGGAAGGTCAACAGAGCTGGTCATTGGTATCCAAGTGAATTGCTGAGTCTCCTGCAGTTCTCAGTGTTGTCCTTGACAATCTGTATGAATCCTGCCATGGAAATTGATGCAATCAGTACATGAAAGAGTGTCACAGTATAAGCCTATGGAGCAGCATGGGAAGCCCAGGAGGCTGGCTGGATAAGGGGGCTCATCTCACTCATTGTGCTGAGGTCTGTGCTAAGCACATACTGGCAGATAGTGGTCCTGGCTCTCTCTGCATCTGAAACAAACCTCTGTCCTCCCCTTCTGTCTCTACAGAGCTTCCTTCCTCGGAACACTTGAGCGTGGCTGATGCAACATGGCTTGCCCTCAATGTGGTGTCGGGTGGAGGTGGCTTCTCCAGCTCCCAGCCCATCGGAGTGACCAAAATTGCCAAGTCAGTCATAGCACCTCTAGCTGACCAAAACATCTCAGTGTTTATGCTCTCCACCTATCAGACAGACTTCATCCTGGTAAGTGGACATGAGGGGACCAGGCAGAGTTATTGCCAGATGAAAGTTCAGTTGGGCAGTTCTGGGACCAAGTTGTCTGGGGAGTGACAGAAGTACCAGTCTGCTTTCCCCAGAGCTCTGTCCCTTGTAGTTGGACCTTCTGACATCTCAGGAGCTTTTGCCATGGGGTGAAGCATTTGTTGTCATGGGTTGTCTGGTTTCTAATGAGAGTGCTGAGCCCACACTACAGTCTCTCCTGCAACTGAGATAGTGGTGGTACTTCCCACCATCACTCATACATTGGTTTTCTGGAAGTTCGAGAAACATAGTGTCTGCTGTCAGGTTGGCTGATGATTGCCAAGAGGCTCCAAAGTTGTTTGGGTATAGACAGACAGACAGTCTTTCTATCTCACACACATGTGTGTGCATGCACGCAAGGCATAGCCTTATTTCCTGAGGAAACAAGACTGAAGAACGGGCAGTGCTGAGTTGTTGAAGGAATGCTGGAGAAGAGGTGAAGCATCTCCTGCTTAAAAATCTCCACATTCTTTATACAGTCATAAAAGCACTCTGGTGCTTAATCGTACTGATACTCGCAGTGATATCACCAAGTGTGCTCCTCTTAAGATACACCTAGATGGTAACTCTCCGCTGGCTCAAGCAGGAGTTATGTGTCCACTTTGCTGTGCACTGAAATTATTTGCCCTCCACTGCAGTGTTTTGTCATTTCTGGTGCACACCATCACCAGATAACCCTCTTGTCACCTTCAGGTGCGTGAGCGAGACCTACCCTTCGTGATGCACACACTGGCTGCTGAGTTCACCATCCTCAGAGTAGTGAATGGGGAGACAGTGGCTGCCGATGACTTTGGGATAACAAATGGATTTGTCAAACCAAAACTAGGTAAGGACCACCACAGGCTCAGCTTGCCAGTGATTTGGTCTCCCTGGGTGGGGTGGAAGTCCTGCATCCTAGCTTCCTTCAGCATTTGGGTGAATATTTATCCTGTTGTAAGATGATAATCTTACAAGCCTATCCCACTACAACCAAGGATTTGAGTAGGTTCTTAGCTTTCTGAGCAGTACTGGTAAGTTTGGCTGAATTTTGGCCTTTTAATGCTAGTTTCTCTAGAGGAGACATGCCTTTTGTAGGACAAAAGGTTAAAGTATAGTTCATTGCAGTTGCAAAAATAATGTTGTCTGTAGCTCATACTTCCACACTTCAACATTCCAAAGGAAAATGGCTTCTCTAAAAGCTTCTTTTGAGTATTGCAGTGATGCACAGAGAATATTGATTTTCAACTTTCATACTTCAGTGCGAGTGAGGATCAAGACCACAATGAACCCAGGGCTGTACAGAATCTTAGGATGTTTGCAGGCTAGAGGAACAAGCGTAAAGCCAAAGGGCACAATCAGGAAAAGGAACAACTTATATACATATGTTTACCTACAGACATGTGTGTCATTTTTTGCCCATAACCAGACAAAGCAGGCATCAGTTATTATGAAATGCCACTCAGTTTCATCACTCGAGAACTAACAATCACCTTGTTTAAGAAAATTAGTCTTAAAGAAAAAAAAAAGTATCAAGAAAGGGCACAGTGAAACACATGTTGATAATGCACAGGTATGCAGTTTGCTGTGTTGCTCTATTTAGTAGTTCCATGTCTAAATGCTGGCTGCTTCTCAGCCACTGTCTGCAATGTGGTAGACAAACTGCTGTATGGCAAAATAGGTCCCCAGAAATGAGGGAAAACAGGATGGACTGCCAACAACCACAGCTGGAGAAATGCCTTCCATAACCTTGCCTTTTAAATGGTGGAAGCCTGTCTTTTTTCCCACTTTTCAGTTTCTCTTGGCACCTCCTTTAGCTTGCCCCTCATCTCATGTAGATGCACACAATGGCCTGAAAGCCCCTAGGAGCAGAGAGCTGGGCAGAATATTCAGGGTAATACCACCCTATACCTCAGGGAGACCAGCACAGGAGCAGATTGTCCACAGGCCCTTCATTCCCTGAGAGCCAACAGAGCTTCAGCAATGAGGCACTGCCTTACAAATACTGTCAGCTTTCTCTGTGGCTGCTGCCAGGGCATGGATAACAGCTGATGAAACAGGAGCCTGCTGCAGATGTGGCTTCATAGTTGTCTGTGTCTGTGTTTGTCTCTTTCAGTTCAGAGACCTGTCATTCATCCCCTTTCCAGTCCAAGTAATATGTTCTGCGTCACCAGCCTGGATCCAGATACCCTTCCCACTGTTGCTACACTCCTAATGGATGTCATGTTTTACTCCAATGGGTAGGTCCTGCAGGGAGATGGGCTTCCAAGAGAGGTGTGCCCAGAGTCTGGAGGCACAGATTGCCACTGCTCCTCTGAGGTGCCCAGGGATCTGCTGTGGCCTTGTGCTGCTCCAGTGTTCTGCACTGAGGGAGGGAGGTTTCACAGGCTCAAGAGGGTTGTCCTGACAGATGGAAGCCAAACAGGTTATTGAGGGTGCCCAAAGACATCTGCTGGCTTTGGAAAACTGATCGTTTTCAGAGTCGAGGTGAGAGTACATGTGGTCAGTGTGCTGCATATCCACACAGGGCTGGAGCATGTACAGCTGGCTGGATTACTGCTCTTTGGTGCCTGTGGCTCCTGGCCCACAGCCTCTTGTGAGGGGCCCTTGAGGCAGAGATGGAGAGTTTTGTCAATTATGGGGACTGGATGGTTTTCCACCTGCAAAATAAAAAAAATCAAATCAGTATAATATGACAGGACTCAGTGTCACTTCCCTAAGTCAGGGTTATGTATAAACATTTCTGGTTTCACTGGCTATATCTGCTTTAAAAACCCTTTTTTTGTGCTCTTCTAGCCTCAGTTAGTGTTCTTCTCTTCTGTTTCTTCAGAGTAAAAGACTCAGTGGTGGGCAATGAAGACTCGGGACATATTCGCTTTTTCTCTTTTTCTCTCATTGAGGGTTACATCTCCCTGGTCATGGATGTCCAGACACAGCAGAGGTGAGCTTTGGTCTTAGAGTAACCTGGACCTTAAAAAAAAGGGATGTTCTCAAAGGAGCAGGAAGCAGCTTAGACTCCTCCATGTTAGTTATTTGGACCGTCTTTGTATGGGTGTCATGGGTGTGTACACCCTGACACTTTTCTGAGTAAAATCTGGCATGTTAGTTCTTTGGACAAATTTTGGACTTGCCTGTCCAACCCCTCAGTGAAATCACAAATGTGTGATGTAGGGTTATCTCGCTTTCAAAAGAGGAACACTGGAGCAAAGTGATTTTGGCATTTTTATTCTACTGTTCGTTAGCTGTGCATCTAAGAGCAAAACCCAAAAGGAAAACGTGGTGTAGGTGTTTGAAGTTTTCCTGCTAAAGGCCAAAATCAGGGTGGGGATATCAGTGATGCAGTCCTCCTGCTTTGCTTTTACACATGGATGGGCTTGGTTCGGAGTCTTGTTATGATGATAATGTCCTGAGTCATCCCTGTGCAGTGGGAGCCCATGACTTGTTCATCTAGCAAGGCCGAACTGGGGACAAAACTTCAGCCTCTGTGTGTGTGTGCGTCCGTGCTTCTGCAGCTCTGCAACACGGGATGCTCTGAGGTCTGGAGGCTAGAGAGGATGCTGTACTCAGCAGTGCTTAGATTTGCTTTTGACATACAGTGCAGTTTGGGTTTGGTTTTTGGGGCCAAGTCCCTTGCCTCAGTGACTTGTTTTTCAAATTAATAAATTGCCCTCTTGAAAGTTTCTTTGACCTTATTGGAGTAAACCTTTGTCCGTCTTCAAGAGGAGTCAGAGAGCTGGAGCTTCAGCCTGGGGTGTGGGAAACATGGGGAGCCAATTCTCTCTCACAGGCTGCCTGCTTGATCTTGGGCAAGTCTCTTAGCCTCCAGTCTCCTTTCCCCTGCTAAGAAATAAAGATCTCTGCAGTGGTCCCAGGGACCTCCCAGGATGGTATGGAAAAAAGCACTGATGGTGCTCAGACACAAAACCAGTGGTTACCATTCACATTCCTGAGAGCAGGTATGGAAACATATTCCATCACTCGGTGTTTCCAAACGCAGCGCAGACCAAGACATCATAGTCTCAACGTTTGTAAAGCTGGGGCACAGCCTGTTGCTTAGAAACTTTTTCCCATGCCTCTCTGGGTACCTATGCCCAGCTCCAGCAGCAGATGCTGATTTGCCATAGGACGCCTGGAGAGTCAGGCAGGTGCATCTGCCCTACCTGCCTTGAGTTTTTGCAGTTTGCGTGAGCTACTGCCCCATTACAGTGGGCTTCGAACATCTCAAGGATGCAGGAAGAGCAGATCCCATGATGTAGGAATCTGGCGTACTGCTGTGTTTTAATTGTTTTAATTGCTAGGTTTGGTGTTCCTTTTTTTTTTTTTTTCAGATTTCCTAATAATTTGTTGTTTACAAGTGCATCTGGTGAACTCTGGAAAATGGTACGGATTGGTGGCCAGCCTCTTGGCTTTGGTAAGTAATATTTGGGGGATCAGTTGGTGTGCAGGCAGTCAGTCAGTCACCTCAGGGCCTTCAAGGGGTATGGAAAAATCCATCTGGGGCTGATGCTTTTTAAGAGCCAGCAGCTTAACATAACTTTGTGAGCTGAGATTTTCAAACAGAAGTCTGACTATTAAGTTTGACTTCTGAATATATTCCTGAAAGTCCTACATGCTCAACAGTTCCAGCTACATTGCATTCATCTGCTGGACTTTGGAGGTGGCTACAGCTGGGGCTCTGGTTAAAGAGAAAAACTGGACAAAAAGGTGGCATGGAAATGCATTGTAGATTACTGAAATCGGTGGTCGGAAAGCACTGTCATACTCCAGTTCAGTGCTTGGGTAATTCTGTGATTCTACTAGACTTTTTATAGATTTATAGCAGTCCAAGTGGAAGTCTTGTTCACAGATGTGTTTCACATCCAGTCCTGCACATGTTTTCTCTACTCAAAAGATTATTGGTCCTAAGTAGCACAGCAAAAATGCTTCATGTCTGCAGGAGTGTTCTTGTTATTTCTATGTCCCCTGCAGTTTTAAAGGTCTGATCTGAATACTGCAACAAAGGCCTGATCTTCAGGAAATATGATAGCTCCTCTGGGCTCTGAACCAGTTACAAAATACAAGCTGCAAGAACATGTCTGAAAAACGTTGGGCCAATTTTTATATTTAATTGCAATTTCTACACCAGACCACCAAAAGTAGCAAGAAGGAAATTTTCATATACCTTCTCTTTACACATCTTAGAGGCAAATATGTAGAAATGGCAAGGTATGTCATGATGGCACGGTATGTCATGATGGCACATCAGGACATTGACCAGGCCACTAAATATTAGATGTTTAAATATGTTAATTTGAAATCAAGTTGAAATTTTGAATTTGGGTCAGTGAAACTCCAGGTTTCATCTGAAAACACTGTACCACTGATCTGCAACAAATAAGACAGATGAACCATTTAAATTTCATTTAAAGCCCAGAAAGCAAACCAAATAGCCCAGAAGGCCAATTGAATCCCAGTCTGCACCCAAAGGAGCATGGTCAGCAGGTTGAAGGAGGTGATTCTGCTTCTCTGCTCTTATGAGAGCCCAGCTGGAGTCCTGCACACAGTTCTGGTGTCCCCAACATAAGAAGGACATGGAAGCGTTGGAGCAAGTCCAGAGGAGGCTGTGAAGTTGATCAGAGGACTGGAGCACCTCCCCTATGGAGACAGGCTGAGAGAGTTGGGGCTGTTCAGCCTGGAGAAGAGAAGGTTGTGTGGAGACCTCACAGCACCTTCCAGGGTCTGAAGGGGCTCCAGGGAAGCCAGAGAGAGACTTTGCATCAGGAACTGGAGTGACAGGACAAGGGGGAATGGACAGAGGGGGAATTTAGGTCAGATATCAGGAAGAAATTTTTCCCTGTGAGGGTGGTGAGCCTCTGGCACAGGTTGCCCAGGGAGGCTGTGGATGTCCCAACCCTGACAGTGTTCAAAACCAGGCTGGATAAGGCTTTGAGCAGCCTGCTCTAGTGGGAAGTCTCCTTTCCCATGGCACAGGGGGTTGTGACTAGAGAATCTTTAAGATCCACTCCAACCCCTTAACATTCTATGATGATTCTGTCGTGAAATTGGTGTGAAATCCTGTTTCAGGGGCTGTGGTGGGCTGCAGCCTAGGAAGCATGTGTCCAGTCTGACTAATGGGTCAGTATCTCCTCTTTCAGAGATGCAGGGCCAAGTGTTAAGTAAGAAAAATGGATGTTAAAGATATATGGGGCTGGGTTTGGTGCTTTCTTCTTGAACATCATTCAGTGCCTGTCTTTGAACCTCTGTAAATCATTCCAGTTCTAATGGTTTTGTGCCTTTGGAGAATGTGTGTTTTTCTGTAGTAAAAAGAAGGTAATAAAACTAAATGTGCAATGCACTGTTGTGACCCAAAAACTTGATTCTGTGAGAAAGAATACATTTCATTACAGAGATTCTTTCTGATTGGAGTTTGTGAAGACAAACTTCTCCTTACGTAGGCATGGAGCTGATGAGCCCTGAGACTTTTGCAAGCCACTCCAGACAATGTTTGATTTTTTTATCTCCCCACAGATGAATGTGGAATTGTCGCTCAGATTTCTGAGCCTTTGGCCGCAGCTGATATCCCAGCCTACTACATCAGTACTTTTAAGTTTGATCACGCATTGGTGAGTATGAATACAGCTTCTTTGAAGTAGGGGAGATCTTTTCCCTGGGAGAAAACTCATGATGAGAATGTCACTTCTCATCTGGATAGCTTGTTGGAGTGCCTTTGCTCCAGTGTAGCCCAGCAAACTCCTGTCTTCAGCCTCTTGGCTGTCACTGCCCTGGGTCAGAGGCTCCTGAACCAAGCCCACCCCTACCCAAAGCAAAGCTGTGTCAGTGAGTGTTGTTCTCAAAAAAGCCTGGTCTCAGTCCTTAAAGGCCTGCAGTGATGGAGACTTCACAACCTCCCTGAGCAGCCTCTTGCACTGCATATGTATATTTTATTAGAAACAGCCACAAACCCCTTCCATTTGCTTCCAAAAATAGTTGCAGGCTCCAGACTCTCAGGACAGTGCTGTGACAACGCACCCTTTAAGGGGAAGGTGCTTCCTTAGATGCTTCCTTCCCCTTAAGGGTGGGTCATCACAGGTGCCTTTGTGTGTAGGGAACTTTTTGGACAATCTACCAGTAGCAGACCCCTGCCTTCATCTCTTGATGCCTGCATTGTCCTAACCTTTGCTTTCTGAGACCCATCTATTAGCTCTGCTGTCCCTGTATCTTCCTATTTTTTGATAAATAAGCAATAATTGCCAGCACAGCAAGGGAAGGCGAATTTGAAGCAGATAAGGTTGTTCCCATGTTTGTTCTCATGAGTGCCCATAAGCAGTTGCAGCACAGCCATCAACATGAGGGTCTTGCCATCCTTGGAGAGTTCTCTTTGTTTTTTATACTGATGGATATTTTACTTTCCAGGTCTACCTCTGCTCTTCCTTTGCAAAGAGGACATCCTCAAAAATGAGAAATTCCCCCAGAAAGGGAAAATTGCTATGCCTGTAGCCACAAACAGGATGGCATTTGTCTTGGAACCCATTTCCCTGGTCCTGAAAGAGGGAGTCAGCTGCTTTGTGCTGTTCATTTTTTTCCTTAAATGTGCTCTTTATTGCATTATACTTCTCTTTCCACCACTTCCAATTTCATTGTTCAGGTCCTCCCTTTGACCTGGAAAAGCTCTAGTGAGATCAAAGCAGGTTTGGGGTTTTTTTAAATTACTTTGGTTTTTCATAGTTGGTGTGAACCATTCGCAGCTCATAGGTCATGTGTGTAAAGAGTAAAAGTAAGTATTATTTCAGATAGCAAAGGTCAAAGTGTTACATATGTTTGTCTTTTTTTTTTTAATATTAACTGTGCTGATAAGATAAGCTAATAAAACACCATTTAAAAATCAATACTGTTAGCTTTGCCTCACATTTCTGCCCATTGTGTGGCCCCAGGTACATGCTTTTTGTGCAGACCACAAGGTGTGGAGTGCTTCTACATGTCAAGCCGTATCTGGAGAGCTCAGCTCTGTCACTTGAAATAGATACTTAGCTGAAAACTTATGCCATACAATTGTGATGACTCTGCAGGCAGCTCCACCTTCTAAGAGTGTCTCATCCTGCTGCCTCCAGGCCCCCCACATCCTGCCTCCAAGCAGCTGGCAGGGGGTATTATGGGGGCCATGCAGGTCTGCAGGTCTTCCTTACTTAAAGCAGTATTTTAGGGTTTTTCTTTGCTACTTGCTGCTTTCTTTATGTATGGTTTTAAAAGCCTTTTCACCTGGACAGTGCTGTTCTAGTTGTCAAAACCTTCCAGCCTTTGGAAGGTGCATTTCAAGCCCTGTTTTGCCTGACTTTGCTCCAGGTGTGCTGGCTGGGCTGGATGCTTGTTGGGTGTAGGGTGGTTTTGTTGGCCAAGACCCTGACCTAGATTTTGTCATGTTTTCCCTAACCTTGCTACCCAGATACCTTGGTTTATAGTGACATTTCTCAAGGTCTAAGTGTATCTTGAACCCATTTTCTAAATTCTCCCTTTCTTTAATTAAGGAAGCTCAGTACCTGTTGTCAACAATTTAGAGCACTATATAAGAGCTAGTTGTTCCCTTTGATCCAATTTTTTTTTCTCCTGTGCATCTTAAGGTGGTTTTTGTTGCTTAATTTTTATTTGACCTGGGTGTTAATACTCCAGTCTTCCTGCCATGCTGTAGCTGCAGATGTTTGCCCTGGTAATCAGGATGTGCTTGAGACGAAATCCCTTTGGGAGACAATGTTGAAATGGGAACCTCCAGATCTCTGGCATGTTCCCTGGGTGATGTAAGGTCAGGCTGGAGAGAGCCACAGTTACCAGCTCGCTCTAGAGAGAGCAAGGAAGAAGAGTTTCCTTTTCAGGTACTCTGCTCTTGCTGCCTCATGTTCACAGTGGTCTTGCTCTCCTTCACCAGCATTTTGCTTCTGAAGGGTCTGGAGCTGTGTCTGGGATGTAATTTGGAGCTTTGCTTCTTCCTTCATGGTCAGTGCTCTGATCTGCACACTATCTGAGAAGTGAACACAATGCACCAGCTGCCTTGGGACAGGGGTCATTTCCAAGGGGCAGGGAGGGAGAGGACTCCACTGGTGGCAAACTAGGATGGGCCCTACAAAGCAAAATTGTTTGCACATCTGTCCTGGAGAAAACCCTGCTGAAACATTTGTAGGGTGATTGATACCGTTTCTGTGCCATTAAGGTGGTCAGGCATTTTGCACGGAATGAAGGACCACTGTTTTATGCAGGAGATGGGTCTGTGCAGGTCAAAGCCAGCTGGCCAGAGCTGGCTGGTGCTGATGAAGCATGCCCAGTGCTGATGAAGCATACGGAGAGACCCATGCCACCGAGCATCGCTAGGGCTGACTAGAGGAGTGTGGTTTAAAAAATTGACTCCTATGCCTTTTCTCACTGTGTTTTGTAGAGGAAAAGAGTCAAACAGCTTCTTCCACTGCAGTGTTTGGTGTACTGGGAAAAATTATGAAGGGGAGGCAGTGGAGAGTCCTTTCTCAAAGTCCTGTTCCCTATGGTATATGTGTCCTTGGGTTTTCCTTCTTAACCAGAAGAGTTTGTTGTATGCTTGTTCTAAGATTATTGACTTTTGTTCACACGTCATCAGAGTTGGCTCCTATTATTCCATCTTCTTATTGGAAAATTGAATGTTCTTCTTGTGGATTTTTTCCTCAGTTTTGTTAAAAGCCTTGCAGAAAGACAGAGTCTGGTTGTATTTCCACTGTCTGAGCTCTTGAGACTGTCCAGTGAATTCAGGTATTGTACTCCTGGCCTTAATACCTTGTACAGGAGACAGTTCCTTCTTCAATTTACTTGACATAAATTATTTTGGCTTCTTGCAGCAACTTACAGCTAATTTATTTTTCCCTCAGTCCTCTTTCCACTTTTCAAGAGGTGCCTGTTCCCTGAACAGTGTCTTGGAGTTTATGTAGTGGTCAGACACACTTCTTCTGTCTGATGTAACTTTACTTGTGATAGTTTTTTCTACTGATGACAGTTGCTCTGAGGTCTTTTGCATCTTCTGTTACAAGAGGTTTTTCTTGCAGTAAGTGTGAAAAGACACCCACTAATAATATGGACTTCTATGGTTAAGTCTCCTCACAAGACTGGATAAGAAAGCACAGATGCACCACAAGCAGACTAGTAGCTCTCTTCCTCTTTTGATGAGCATGTTCTCCTGTCACCCACCATGGTCTTCCCATCTACACTTACAGGTCCCAAACCTGTAGGGTGCCCCTGAGAGCCTCATGGAGCCCTTAGGCAGCCACATAAATCCATCAACACAGGCACTACGCAGCAGTGAGCTCCTGGCATACAAGTGCTTCACCAACAAAAGGAAGGGAAAGGAGGGAAGAGGAAGAGGAGAGAGAAACTGGAAAATAGTTGCCTCCCCACCAGCACCCATCATACAACAGCAAACCATCTGGATCTTGCTTACAGTGTTTGCTCCAGGGGTACCATGGGTGAACAGAGGTGTCCTTGTACACAGAGCCCTTTCTCAGTGGAGTTCAGTTGTCAGCAAAAAACAGCAAAGTGTCTGCCTCCTTGGGACTGATCTGGCTTTTTCTCCTGCCTCTCTTTTCCCTGTTGTCCCTTTTGCTGGAACATGACCTTTCTTTTTGTTTTCTTGCAGGTACCTGAAGAAAATATAAATGGTGTGGTCAATGCACTCCAAGTCAGTCAAGCTGAAAAGCATTAGAAATCTTCTGAGCTGGTTCCAGATGCTTTTTATTATTATAATAATTATAATTATTATNATTATTATTATTGTTATTTTATTAAATTTATGAATGAGGGCCAGGAGGAAAGGGAGTTCATATGGTTTCCTGATATTCAGCTCTGAGGTGAAGTGTACCCTGGCTGTGCTCTCAGTGTGGAAGGAGCTGCCCAGGGACACCCCTTGGCAGCACTGATGGCCATGGGCATGCTGCCGAGAGCAGTGGGATGGGCCAAGAGCAAATGGACAGGCCTCTGGCTCAGAGAGCCCTGAAAACCAGAAAAAAAATGAAATATGGAATTAAACAGAAAAAAGGTCACATAGTGCTGGCTTGTCTCCTCGCATCAGACTTCCTGAGGACTGACCTTCATTGCCTGTGTTGAGATAGGATGCAAACGGTTCTGTTTCCCCTGACAGAACAGTTTGGTGTTGGAAAAAGGGAAAATATCCAGTTGTTTGACATTCCCCCTTTTTCTTTCTCCCTCCAGTAAAAGCCTGGCTGCTCTGAGAAAGCCTGGGCAGGGGGAGCTCAGCTCTGGCCGGCTCCTGGCAGGTGCTGTCACCCAGACTTGTGTCTGCATTGAAACTTGGCCAGTTTTGGTCAATATTTTCCAGTCACTCTCTCACTGCTCCCAGTATTCTCCTGCCATGTCCCCTGCTCCAGGACAGCTGTTATCCCCTTACCCCACATCAGAGCCTTCCCCCAGCCCTTGTGCCCCAGGGCCAGCAAAAGGCCTCTTTTCAGAGGCCCCTCAGGCTTTTTCCCATCTGCTGTGCACACATGGAGAAATAAAGGATTGCGCAGGGTCCCTGAGTAGGGTAGCTGCTCTTGCACATCCCAGGCCACCTTGGCCAAGAGCCACAGCAGGTTCTCCCTGCCAGGGCCAAGAGGGTACCTGAGTCTTGTGGGCACCCTCGTCCAGTTTTTCATCAGGTCCTCCATCACACAGGTGGAAGTTGCTGCTGATTGGGGAAAGTAGAACAATGCTGAAAATGCATAAAACCTGCTAGCGTCTGGTCCTGTCACAGGAAGATGATGGGGCTTTTCCCATGGGGCAGCAGTAGCGTGTTTGCTTCTGGCTTGTACCACAGCTGAGGGCCAGCAGGAGCCAGGCGTCAAGGCCCATAGTGGCACCTGTGTCCAGGTTGTGCCCATGGCTGCTGCCAGCGCCATGGAGGACAGCAGGGACCAATGCCAGGAGAGAAGTGTTACCCAAGATGGGGGTGCCAGCAGTCTGCCTCACATGTGACCATGCAGCAAAGGGTGGTGAAAGGAGAAGCTGTCTGCAGAGGACCTTGCTTTTGTCATTAGCAGCTCCAGTATATCTCGTGTTTCTTGACTTCTTCCACTTCAGTCTTGACATAAAGAAATTGCAGATCTTGCCATTTTCCTGAGGGCTTTCCAGCCATGCTTCAGAGACAGCGTCTAGCAGGATTTTCCTGAGGCTGTTCCATATACAGCTGTGAGCCATGGTTTTGCATTAATCTGAAGGCAGTAAGCAAGCACCCGGGATCACGCCATGGGCATGGTTTGTACCAGTATGTAGGACACACACACAGACACAGTTTGCTGATTATTTCTGCATTCACAGTACTGGAGGGCCAAGCAGTTATGGCTTCTGATGCTGCTGGATTCAAATATTGAGTTTCAAATCTGATTTTTCACCAGTGGGATGTTGTGTGGCATCTAGACAAGGAGTCAGAGCATCCATGGGAAAAAGCATGGATGACTTTTCTTGGTTGGCCCTACTAGAGCTAAAGCATCCCTGCTGAGGAACACTGAGGCACATGTTCAGTGCTTTACCAAACAGGATGTTTTGCTGTTCCTTTACATGGGTTTTCAGACTTCTCCCATTATATGTTTATATTCACTCCAGATTTCTGGACTAAAGGTTTATTCTAGATGTGGCACTGTGCATCTCTGGATATTTGGAAAGATGCTTTGGTCTTCTGCCGCAAGGACACAGGCACAGGCTGCATGGTGCAGTGTTGAAAACACTTGGAGATGTTTGCTGTGACTCTGCTCAGTGTTGTGGGCACTGAGCTGGTCTGGGGTGGGCAGCAAGGCCAGCGGTAGCTTTTCACCCCATATATTGTCAGAGGGTTACTCCTTGGGATGGCAGATTGGTGGCATGGCAGGGGGTGGGGGAGCGTTGAGGTGCTGTACAGGTACTGAGTTGCCAACCAGGGTTTCTGGTCGGCTGAGTTAAGCCTGAGGTTTTGCTGTGTGCATGGATGGTGCCACCATGACAGAGTCACCAGGACAGGGTCTTCTTTTTGCTCTGGGGTTTTGTCAACCTTTGGGAAATGCCAGTTTCAGCATCAGAGAGTACCATGTATTGCTCTGTACAAGCCAGTGCTGCTTCCAAAGGACTGCGACATGGATAGGAAGGAATTAACTTGAAACAAGCAACAACTTTACTGAGCCTTAAATGAAAGCAAAAAAAATTTGTTTAAATTTTCTAACATTGCACTCAGGCTATTTTAGAGGCTGATTTTCTTAATTTAATTTTTTTTTTCCTGAGGGAGTCAGCCTTATATTTGTGAAATCTATAGAAGGCTTTGTGGTATTTCAAACTTTCCAAAGGAAGGTTGATGTCCTGACATGGGAAAGTTGGCCTGAAAAAATCACAAGATGTAAAATGCCATTGAGGGACTGTGATGCTGCCACCATCATTGGCTTCACCTTTTTGTTTCCTTTTATCATTTTTCCTGACATCCAAGGAGATTGTTTCAGACAACTTGATGCTTTCCCTTTAGTGTTCCCTTCATATTTTTGCTGGTGAGAACTGAGATACTCTAAGTGTGGCCAGAATTGGTAGAACCGTGTCCCTGCACCCAGCCTGAAGTCAGGATTAATGCAAGCCTGCACAGCACTGCAGCTTGTGAGACCTACACTGCAGGAAGGGGTCTGTAGGGGCTGTGTTGAAAATTTTTGTAGTAATAATAATACCACCACAGTGTTAACACCACAGTGCTTAGTGAACCCAAAGTAGGGGGCTCTTAAAATTGCTCCCCAGCTCCCACTCTCTCAGCAACCAACCTTCAGGGTGGGAAAAAAATTGAAGAGTCTTTTCCTTTTTTAAAATGCCTTATGATGATACGTCTGAACATCCCTGACGTTATGCTGTTCAGTACTGTGTGGATAAAGGAGGAACATGACTCAGTGGGACGCCCTTTGGCCGAGTGCCTGGATTATCTGTCAGCTGCCAGTGCTGCCCTCAGCATCCCTGCTCAGCTCTCTGGGCAGTTCCACCTGGCCATGGCTGCTGCTAATGAGGGATTGCCTCGATGCTGCAGACTGCTCCCCACGCCCTCTCTCCTTATGTTGCATAAAAATTCACCAAACAGCAAACTGCAAAGTGTTTCCAGCCCTGCAGAAAGGGCTAGGCAGCGGAGGAGAGCATGGCCCTCATGCACCCTCTGTCTTTCTCCAGGACGTTTCTCCACGGCTTCTTAGAAGCTTCAACCTTTCCAAGTTGTGTGTGTTATTAAGCAGGGTTTTGTCTTTTTCCCTCAACCCAGTTAGAATTTGACTACAAATTCCTTTCTATTGAGCAAGTGTGTGCATATGTTCATCTTAATGTATAGTGTTTCCATTGAAATCCTTAGTGTGTCTCTATTGCACACCTATAAATACCCATGTTTGTGTCTGTAGGGTTGTGTTCTGTACATGGTGTGGGCACTCAAGCAATATAGGTTTTCTCTACACGCTTAGTGAAGAGCAGCAGTGGAGTTGACCTGAAGCAAAGCTAGGGCTCCTCTGCTTGCTGGGAGCAGCATTGGATTTCTGTCCCTGCTTCAGAAAATTCTGTTCCTCTCCAGTTTCTCCTCTCAAGCACAGAGACTGTAGGAAATTCACTCCTTTTCCTTTCTGTATGTTTTAGTTGCTGCCCTAAATTGCCTCAGCCTGTAAGTAGGGCTGGTTTGTTTGCACAGTGCCTGCCCATACCCTGGCTGGAGGTTTCCAGTGGGGCTTCCAGCTCCTGCAGGCAGAGCATGGTGCCATGCTGCCTGCCTTCCCCCAGGCAAGGCAGGAGCTCCTCCAGGCTCCCTGCAGCTGGGGCTTCTGGGTGGCCTGGGCTAGGCACCAGCATTCCCTCTGAGCTGGTTCCTGGTGGCCTTCCCCAGCATCTCTGCATGAGGCTGGGGGCAAGTGCAAGATTTCGTGGCGGATGTGTCCGCCTTGGGCTTGGCAGGCAGCGGCAGCCTATGGCTAGTGCAGGGCTCTGATATTTGTTAGGGAATTCACATTTGTTGGCCTGTGAGGAGCTGAAATTAGTGGCTTATTTTTAAACAGATGTAAGTGTTGGAGGCTCTTTTCCTGTTAAAAGAGGCTGCTTGAACCCAGTCACTGGAAGTGCGTGGTCTTTGCATCTTGCCATCGGAGATTTCTGCTGACCAGGAGTGCAGTTAGGGTCCATGTCGGGAAACATCCCATTTTCTTACTTCAGTTACACTTCACCAGAGGGGGGGGAGGGGTTCTGACCTTTTGGAACTTTGAGGTTGCAGATTTTTCAGGCTGCCCCCCAAATGCAGCCTTGCACACATTTGTGCAGCCTTCAGTTTCTTTTCAGGCATTGAAGTCAGTTTGGAGTTTCTGCAATGCTTGTGCTTTAGATGGCATGTATCAGCCTCTCTCATGGGGAGCCCTTAATGGAAATACTTGTTTTTGCTGGAGCACAGAGGTGGTGGCACCTGCAGTGGGTAACATAAGTATTAAGACTCACTTAATGACAATGCCATTTATAAAGCATACTCATACAAATATACTGCTGCTTCGAAATGTGTTTTAAACTCCAAGCTCTCTGTTACCATTCCCAGGGTACAGGCAGGGAATGCTACTGATCAGAGATGAATCAATTCTCCTCTCTCAAAAAAACCTTGTTGGTGTCAGGTCCTGCTGTGGGGTAGCACATGACACTGAGCAGGGATTTACTTTTTAAGAGTTGCCATGCAGAGCTGAGTGTGGGGACTTTCAGGACTGAGCTGGGTGTGGGGACTTTCAGGACTGACACTTGAAGGATTATTGGGAGGTCCTGATTGCTTTAGCCAATCAAAGCATCCAACAGAAGTGTATCGGGTTTTATTTTTCTGAAGCATGTTTTTTTGCCCTGCTGGCACTGGGAGGAAATAAGGCAGTGCAGCATAAGGGAGTGTGTGGTAGACGAGGTTGCTCAGGCTCCAGCATAGCTCCCTGAGCACCCAGTTGTTTCCCTGGTGCTCATGATGCTCTCTGACATGTGTAGACCCCTGAGAGAGGCGAGGCAAGACAGGGAGCATCTCTGCTCAGAGGTCTGCCATTGCACTACATATGCAGGATTTGCTGTCCTCAGGCGTGAGCTCCTGATACATTCCCCCACTGGCTGCCCCTCAAGTCTCACAGTGTGTCTGTGAGATGCGGGTTTAGTAGTATGAATCTTGACATCCCGTGGAGGTTGGGAAGCTGTCTGGGACATTAAAGGCTGAATTACATGTGCTTGATGGCTCTGGCTCTGAGAAGTGGTTTCCCATCTTTTTTCAGCTCTGGTATACAAAGCTTGATTTTTTTCTTACAGAGGGGGCCCCTCCCTGGTGTGAGCTGATGTTGCCGTGGCTGCAGAAGGGCTAGGGCTTCAGGCCGTGCTGACCTGCAGTAGCTGTGGGGTCAACCCAGGCTCCTCTATTCCAGAAGGCATCTGGGTCTGACTTGGCATTGTCCCACACATCCATGCTGTGGCAGTGCAGGGTCTGCAGAGATCCCTCTTAGTGACAGGCATGGGAAAGGTAGGGGAAAAGCAGGGATAGGTGGGGTGATGAAAAATAATTAGTATGTTCTTTTTTAGTTGTGCACATATGAATATATCAACATTTTGCTTGTTGTTGTGAACACCAAAGCATTTTCATTCTTCTTTTTGATTCAAACAGATCACCCCTCCCTGCCCAGCCTCCATGCTCAGCCCAGTATCCCAGGGGATGCATTTGTCTCAGTCACACCATCCCAGCAAGGGTGGGTAGCATGACCTCTCCAAATCCCCGGTACATAGAAAATCTTTTGATTCTCAGCCTCTCCACTGGGGAAGGCCCCCAAGAATCACCATGTGTTTTGATGTAATGGTGGTATCAGGTACTATGGCCAGAGGGGTTAGTCCCATCCTTGTGGTTTTCACCATCCACATACCCACACAACTGTTCAAGACCACCAGGTTGTCCAAACTCCTTAATTTAGAGGTCAGCAACTTGAATAGGAGGTGCTGGGTCCTGCGTTGGCACAGTCAGTGTTCACTAAGCGTGTGTTCCCACCCAGTCAGCACTGGATAATTGGAATTTTCTGATAATGACAAGGGAGAAATTCTTTGTTTGGCCTCAGGCTCAGCATTGCTGTTAATTCCTGAGAGAAGGTGTCCCCCAGCAGCATTCAGTTATGGACAAGAAGTCATTTTTTGTCGAGGATTTCTTCTCTATTACTTTGACTCTTGTGGACATCTCCAGTAAGCAGCTTAAGGTATATAACTTACCTGTTCCAGTCCTGCCTGCAAACATTGGATTGGATTAAACTTTTATATCTGCAGGAGAGTAAAACCCAGTAATCCTTTGCCAAATAGTATTTATATGTTGTAGCATGCGCTGGGGTGTGTTAACATTGGCTGTAATGTGCAAACCTGCCTCCAGATTTCCATACCTTCTCCCCATGAGCGCATCCATCTGTCTTGTCTGTCTGTACCCTGCCATATGTCAGGGGCCAGCAATATCCCTCAGGCATCCTGGCAGCACTGAACCACTACAGAAACAGTGTGCTCATCCTCAGCAAGGCTGTGGGATCTTCCTAGGGCACCTGGAAGGGAAACACTTGATTGTGAAGATAATCTTGAGTTACTCTGCTCTCCTTGGCCTCCTTCTTTATTTAATCCTCGTGAAGCACAGCTAGGTTGAACTACCAGCTCCAGTTAGCAAAGGTGAAGGAAAGAACAGGGTTCCACAGTGTGAGATGTGCACTGGAGGCTGATCAGCAAATCCTGGCTGCAGCAGTAATAGCCTCTGCAGACACTCTGGTGAGCACAGAGGAATCCACAGCCCCTGTTGTAGGAAGGGGAAAGGGATGAAGTATGTATCAAAGCACATTCTCATTTTAGGGTATGAATTTTAGGGTTCTGTACCTCTTTGGAACATATATAAGCTAAGATCCTTTCTTGGTCTCTCCAGACAGCACTGGTCATATCAGGTTCAAAGCCTAGGAATGAATGTTACCTTGTTACTGCAGATTACATGGAATAGCTTCCCCCTGCCCCATAATTCTCTTGCTGCCATTACCTGTGCTTCTGCATGCCCTGAGTTTGCGGAGGACCTGGCCACAAGGGAACACAAACCCCTGGCATCTCCTCCCAGCTGAGAGTGCGTAAGTTTTGCAGCCAAGGTGCAAGGAGTGGCAGAGGGAAGGCAGCCACACACCTCCTCCCTTGCCTGCACAGCTCCAGTATGGCCATGGCCAGCCCATCTCAGCACTGTTCCAGCTGTGCAGAGCTGGAGAGTTACAAAACAGCTTGTTAATGCCTTGGGCTCCCTTGGGGTTTTGTTTTCATCCATTTTTAGCTTTCTGCAAAATTCTGTAAATGAAGTGTGGGTGGATTTTGGAGCAGATGTGGACTGAGATGCCCATCAGGCATCTGGCAGGATTCAAATTTTGAAATATGTGTGAGAGCAGAGCGAGAGCATGTCGCTCGCCCTCTGTCCAGCTCTATCCTCTGCCTGTACTATAGGAGAGCTGACCAGGTGCCATGTCCCTCTCTAGGCACACCCAGTGGTTTTAGGGGGTCCTCCCAAACCTAAAAGATTATGCCAAAAATATGGCTCCTTTCATCCTTCATTTTGGGGGGCTGGTTGCTTCTTCCCTCCTTTGTGGCTGTGGCAGAGGCAGTGTCTGTTGCACAGCACCTTTGGGAAGATGCCAGAGGAGGCTGCTGTTTAGAGTCCCTGTGTTCTGTTTGGCTTTCTGCTTCTATTTCAGCATCCTGAGGACTTAAACCAGCTTTCTGCAGATACAGTAATAAGCTTCTTTTTTTATTCCCAAGGGATTCCTACTTGCTGTTTTGTAACTTGAAAAACATTTTATAGGTACTCGATTCCCTGGTCCTTGTGGGAATGCTGCTCAAAGCACCCACTTGCCAGGTTGGCTGCTGTAAGCATTACTGCTCCTTTGGGCCCCAGAAGGGTTCAGACCATTTGCCTGCTGAAACGCTGAAGCAGCCCCAGGCTCAGGCTAGCAGGATGCTGCTCTGGGCCAGGTCACAGGGGAGCGACAGCCCCGGTAAACAGAGCACCCTTGTCCTCTGCCTGCACAGAGTCATTCCCACCAGCTGGAAGGGAATGCAAAGGGAATTTCCCTTCTGCTGAAAAAAAGCGACAGTCTCCTCTGTGGATTTGTGGTCGGTGGCAAAAGCAAAAGAGCGTTTGGCATGTGAGACATTGAAGGAAGGAGCCAGGGGTTCCTATATGTAGAGCAAAGGAGAAAAAAATCGGCAGCCTTTGTCGTAGCTGATTCTTACAATTATTTCTAATGCCAGCCGTGGGATGGGGTTGGATTTTTGAGATCACTGAAATTACCTAAAGAGCTGGTGGTGCTGTTACAACTGTGGGAGCTGCAGACCTGGCAGTGTTGCCTCCAGGCAGGACCAACCTGCACAGAATGCAGGACTCTCCCCACCTTGGCTCAGCCGTGGGGCATGGGATGTTCCCCTGCAGCAGTAAGTGTAGACAGACAGGCTATTGAACCAGGTCTGCTCTTGAAGAAATCCCCAAGTTTTAACGTTTTCTTCCTGGGAGCAAATACCTGTTTTTCCTTGCGTTGTGTTAGTGGGTTGGTGCTGATGCTGCAGGTTCAGACTACAAAAGTGGCTCTGCAGGAGGAGGAGCACCCCATTTCTCCTTCAACCATTAGGAACTGTCTGGTCCACCTCGATGACCTCAGCCATTTTTTTAGTTATATCATAGAATTAAAAATGAGTCATGCCCTCAACTCTCCCCCAAACCCACCTACCGAGGTCCCTGCCAGTCCCATGTCTCAGTGCTTACTTCCTCCAGGTTATTTGTTCTCCAATTGTGAACTGCTCCAGTGATACCATGGCAGAACATCAGCATCCCAGAGCAGTCTTTTCTAGGTGCTTCTGGCTGTGCTGGATCCAGGGCTGCCCTTGCTTCTCACCCAGAATCCTCCTGCAACTGCTGCTAAAAATAATCCTACCAATCCAATGGCTGTTGATAGTAAGAGCGTGAGAACTGCATCCAAGTGCCATTAGTGCCCAGTTTAATGCCTGGAAATGCACAGGGTAGTGACTCTACTCTGCCTCTTTCCAGCCCAGGACTGTGGTGTCACAGCCAGCAGGGTTGTGTCTCCTGTCCCTGCTGCCTGTGGCTCTGCATTCTGTTATCCCTCCGCTGTGTGGGGGCTCCAGGCTTGGCTTTGGGGCTTGTGAGACAGGAAGTTGAGGAGTGGAGTGTTCATTTTAGCACAGTGGCAGCCATGTTCTCTGCCAGTGCATCCTCCTCCACACTGCCTCTGCAGCAGCTGGGGGTGGCAGTGAGAGAGGGGACACTTGTCCTGCACACCCAAGTACTAGGACAACCATGGCTCTTGGGACAGGCAGAAGAGGAGGCTGCTGGACAGTAACTCATTGTAGGATGCAGCTTCAGAAACTGCTCCAGCCTTTGGAAGAGCCTGTCATATTCCCTTACTGTTAACTCCTTACATAGCCCCTTCTCCCAGTTTTTATTAGAATTAGAGGGGGTATGATCACCTCAATTTGCTTGACATGTTCACCTGCTCCCACCACCAAGCCATGCCAGCAAGTCCTGCATCTTCTGGGATTTGGGTCTTGGTGCCACAGTGCCCAGGGAGCATCTGCAGCCCCACCTTGCAATGAGTCTGTCTATGGCTGCACAGCATGGCACTGGCTCACGCTGATTGTCTCCTGCTCTTTAGGCATCATCGGGCAGGCTGAGGGGTTACTTCGGAGGGAGCATTGCACAGAAGGAGGAGGAGCCTCATTGTCCTCATCAGTGCTTAGGGCAGATTTTTAGTTTGGTTCCTCTAGGCTAAGCTTCAGCAAGCCATTGCTCCATGGGGTCACAGTGCAGGGTTACAGCCCCACTGCACAGTTCAGGGCTTGTTATGAGGGGTCGACCCTTCTGAGGCCATAGTGCAATGCCACTTTTTTAGTGCCTCAAGTGGCACAAGACTGGGCATTTATCTCTTTCTTCCCTTTGTCTGGACTCAAAAAGGAGCCCAGATTCCCTCCAGATACCTAGAATGGCCACAACATTAACCCAGATTTCTCAAACTGCCAAGAGAGCAGAGATGCTCCTGGTGCAGAAACTGCCCAACTTGGATCAGGGCCT
Organism: Oreocharis arfaki; assembly: GCA_013398015.1. Taxonomy (NCBI): domain Eukaryota; kingdom Metazoa; phylum Chordata; class Aves; order Passeriformes; family Paramythiidae; genus Oreocharis; species Oreocharis arfaki. The sequence goes on along the minus strand of VZRR01010837.1, from coordinate 67,827 downwards.
CTCTCTCTGTTCCCTGGCCCCTTGGAACAGCTGTGCTGGGCAGCCTGGGGAGGAAACACAAATCTTTAGGACTTTTGCTCTGTAAGTGAAATACCACTTTTGGCCTCAGACACACACCAAACAGGCTGAAGTGGGGCTGGTAACCCCAAACTCTTGCAGCCTTTTCTCCATGTTTACCTCTCAGAAAACCCATGCAGCCTTCCATTGGGGAGGGTGGAAAAAAATGTGTCTTTATTTCCCTTTAATTGATGCAAACAGGGTAGGGAATCCTCCCAGTGCAGGAGTCTTTGGTACATCTCCTGCTCCGAGCTGCAGTCAGGGAAAGGCTGCTTACACCAGCCACGTGGGCAGTGCCTGTGGCCTCAGTGGGGCCAGGCACTGCATGTGTGGGTGGGCAGCAGCTCCTGCAAGCTTGGGGGTACAAGGCACAGGGGAGCCTGGATGCATCAGCTGCCTTCATGGCCTCTGCACAAGGTGGGAGGTTACACTACCAGGCACAGGGAGTCGTGGCAGCAGCTTGGGATCATGCACTGGACATGGTGTGGAGCTGAGAAGTGGCTGCTTTGCTTTCCCAGCAAGTGCACACACTGCTTTTCTTTGCTGGTCTTACGCTGAAAAGCTGAGATTTATGTACTGTATTAAAAAAACAAAACAAAAAAAGAAAAAATCCTAATGTTCCAAAATAAATCACAGTATATTTTGTACTCTGTAAAGTAATTAAACTGAAAATAAGAAGTGAAACTTATGCTGTCTGCTTTTGTACTGATGAAACTGAAAATAAAGCAGAGCTTGGCATTGTCTACAAGATGTAACTCTCATTTCTTTCACCTACAGCCATGTTGGGTGTCATTCATACATACACCATTTATGAAGGCCAGCAGACATCCCTGAGGCTCTCTGGTGTCCAGGTCCTGTCACCGGCTGTACTGTACCCCTACAGATGGTACCCACCACCATCTCCATCCTCCAGATGTTTTCTGGGAACCACCAAACCTGCTCTATCCTCTTCCCTTAAAGTAAGAGGTCAGTAGGATGCTGCTAGTGTAGTTTTACCTGCTCACTGCAGAGTGCAAGATGCCCAGGAGTCCGGACAGCCCCCACAGAGATCCTGGAAGGGCAGCCCCAGAGCCCTGCACCCCAGCAGTGGCAAGGAAGCAAACTCAGCCGCCTCATGGGCTATTTTAGGGCAAGTCACTGTGGGTCCTGAGTCTCAATCACCAGCGTGGTTGCACAGCACCACTGCCATATGGTCTGCAGGAAAAAGCTGAACCACCTGTCTGAAGCGCGCAAGAAAAACAGTGAAATCAGATGTATCATCACCCTATTACAGTTTTAACCATTTAAAGTGGATGTTTTAAAGGGAAGCAGTTCATCTACATAAACTGTAGTCAAGAAAAGCAACTCCTTTTTAGTGTAGTGTAATCCATTTTTTACTCTCGTGCTCAAGTGTTAAAATGGTCATATAAGAAATTACTGTGGTATTGTTAATCTGGAATGCAGCCTTAATGCAGAGTGCTGCCTCAAGGGTTTAATCCAGTAAAACAAAAACCCAAATAAATCAACAGAGACACTGCCACACAATCTCAGCATTGCCTGCAACTCCCCACAAAAGTACACAGCATCTTAAGGTAAATAACAGGATTGAGGCTGGTAAACTGGTGCCCAGACCCCAAAGACACTGATGCCTTTTCACCTACCTATTTTTCTCACCTGACCTGCCCAGGCTCACACCTTTGAGAAGGAGGTGCTGGGGCACTGGAGGGAGAGGGGGGAGACTCCAGCCCCTTGCAAAAAATGCTACAAAGATAGATTTTTATAAGTCATGATGAAGCATGGTGAAGTAATATTGTTTCAGGAGTATTTGAATGCTGAAGGCTAATTATTAGTTCTCTGACTCATCTGTTTTTGAAGGATCACGTAGAGAAAAGTCTGTTGTAATGCAGCAAGTGCCTAAGAATCTTTGTCTTACAGGCGATCATGTGTTTTATCCCCAGTGGAGTGTCGCAGCTGAGGCGGACACGACACACAAGTTCTAGCATCGAGTGCCAGCAAAGGCTTTTTATTCTAAAAAGTCAGTGTCATATATATACACTTTTGTATGTTTATCATTCATGTTACTCATCCATTGGTTGCTTAACTACTACAATAGATTCATAGGCTATTTTAACTACACTATGCTATTATTAGTTATCTACAACATAGGCATCCCAAGAATCTAAACAAAACACCAGCTGCAGCTCTGTTGCCATTTACTCCCTCTATTGTTTTGAATTTCTTGCTTCTCTTGATTAAGTTTCTCACAGGTAGAAACGGACTGTGCTAAGACCAATGTCAGACTCAGGCTTGCTGACCTGCTGTTAATTCCCACAGTGGAGCAGTCTGCTGACAGATGAGACCAACCTTGCTGTGAGGGGCTGCAGGGCAGCCCAGGGGCCATACTGGATTCAGCTCTGCAAGCAGGGAATTGCCAGGACCCCTTGGGATGGTGGGGTGTGGAGGCCTGAACTTGTGCAGGTGCTCTTGGGCCTGAACCTCTCACCCATTCCTCCTGCAGCTCCTCCAGTCCTCAGCCACTGTGGCAACCCTGCTCGGCTGCTGCAGTGCTTGGAGCTGTTCATGCACAGGGCTCTGCACCAGGGGGCTGTCCTGAAGCCCTTTTCGGCTATTTTAAGCCAAACACACTGGCACAGTGCTGATCTGAGGGCAAATCACTTGTGTAATCAATGCCAAATCGAGTAGGTTATTCTAGTTCTAATCTGAGCTGCTCCCCATGTGCGTCCTTGGCCCATACTTGGCCTCACTGCAGGTATATTCAGGGATGCTGGTATTATTTTGGGCTGTCTACTTTGCAGTACTTTGAAGGACAAAATGATGCAAAGTTGCTTTGCAGTTCACAATGGTAGTGACCTGAAGCTACCCCAACATGGCTGGGCTCCTGTATAGCCCGGGTCCTGCAGGAGGAGCACAAGCCACACATTGTCCACACTTGTTGGATCTGCCTTCAACAGGCAAGGCGCACGGCGGAGAAGAGGGTATTTTCATTTTCTGAGACAAGACTGAGCCCATCAGCAACAGCAGGAGCAGCTCTCTAAGAACTGTATTTTAGAAAGGGAAAAAACTGCTGCACAGCAGCAGCCAAAAGAAAGGAATAAGAATCTGTGACAGACAACCACGCAGAGGAGATGAAGGAGGCAGAAAAGTCAGGAGTAGGGCTGAGCCTGGGAAGAAGGGAGAGGTGTGGGAAAGGCACTGTTAGACTTCTATTTAAACGTACTAATTCCTCATTACCCTGCTCTGTTTCATTGGCAATAAAATAATTTCCCCTACATGAGTCTGCTGTGCCCATGATGGTAACAGGTGATGCCTTGCCCTTGTTCCAATCTATATGCTTTTCTTCAAATTCTCTCTCCCTGTCCTGTTGATGGGGGAGGGATGACAGAGCAGGTTGGGGAGCACCTGGCCAAGGTCAAAATGCTCCCCTCACACCGTAACCAAAACATGGGTAAGTGCGCGTGCTTGCCAGACTGCCCTCACTGCCACTAACCTTGTTCCCACCAAGCAACATGTCTGAGAATGCCCACAACCACTGTAATGAAGGCACAAACACTCCCCTTGCATTAAGCCATACAACACTTCTATTTAGGGCTGAAGACTGCACTGGCATCTCACTAACACAAAGAATTTGCAATTTATTGCACAAGAATGCAACACAAAGACTCAACTCAGCTCTTGAGAAGGCCTAGCCCCAAGGTGCATTGGGAAACAGCTGTGAATGAGAGCAGCTGAGAGCCCAGCAATAACCAGCCCACCTCAACAGCAACATCCCTGAAGGGAATTGTTTGTTAACACCTTTCTTACCAGAGTTTTTGTTCTCCATGGTTTAATAAGCCTCCTCAAGCTAAAAGGGCACAGCTAGTCCCATGAGGCCAACAAGACATGCTTGGGCACCATGACTTGCCCAAGTTGCCTGCAGAATCAGGTATAAATTAACGCCACCCAAATGGGAGTTCAGAGCAGTGAAGGTCTGCCAGTTTCACAGTAGCTTTCTGTTCTGCCTCAACCCACCCTGTTGCAATACCTGTTACACAGGAACATCAACAACAACTCAGATGTGTCTCTATTTCCACGTACTTTGGTTCACCTTTCCTGTATTTTATGCAAAGCCCTTCAAAACTTATTTAATCAAGGTAACGTTTACACACTGACTTTTGGCACAGAATTTCATCTAATGAAGCCAAAATCTATGTGGTGTCCCCTGGGGCCATGGATGCAATGCCTGACTACATCACTATCAGTTCTGCAGGTATGGAGGTGGCTCAGCTGACAGAAGTGGTTTCCTGTCACGTAAGTGTGAACCAAAATGCTGCAGTTTAAATGCAGATCCAATCAGTGCATGAGCAGATCATGTTTAAGAATATTCCTACTGATAAAGATTTAATAATCATTTTATTGAAAACCTTCTAGCTTGGATTTCACCAAAATAGTTTGCACAACTCTGCCTGATGTTTGAAGTGTTTCACAGGAGACAGTTTCCCATACTTGGGTGTGAGATTGGGTAAGTTCCTGCTACAGATACACACAGCTGCTGCATCCCATCTCCATCAGCTTACTGCTAAGAAGGTACCAAGGAATGAAGCTCTGTTTCTTACCCATTAAGACTCCTCCCACTGCTAGGCAATCCTGAAAACCCCGGCTAATTGCAACTGAGAGCCACCATACCTCTGAAAACAGAGTGTTGGGAATCTCCCATAAAATCAAAGGCAGTGATGTGTGATCAGCACAAAGAGACAAAGGTACCTGAGGGGCGGTGAGCACTGCTCACATCCATGCCTGAGCACTGATTTTGCAGGTAGCTGATTGGGGGCTTCATTTCCAGCCTCCCTCAATAGGCTACTTGGGCTTCTGCCATCATCCATCTGTCCTCCTGCAGCACAGAGAGCCTGCTGTACTTATTTAATAGTACTTACCCCTGCAAACAGGTTCTCACTCTTTGAATGTGTTCCTTTGCTGTTCAGTCTTTAGCACTAACACAGAAAGCCTTTAGCAGTTCACAGACACATCACTGCCTCAAGGCCAGGGCTGTGCATACACCTGTGCATCCAGTTTCTGCAGAGGACAACAGCCTGGGCACAGTGCAGCTGAGGGTGGCCACCAAGGACAGCTGTGCTGGGCTTCAACAGCCAGCATGACCTCTCTTCCACATAAAAAATAGAAATTAAAAAAACCACCCAACTTTTTCCTTGAGAAATAGTTTGGCTCTATCCAACACTGACACTCCAGAGCTGGTGACAAGAAATGTCCATATATCAGTGTCCTGTGCTGTAGATTTCATCTCATGCCAGTCTTCCTTAAGGGAGATGCTCTTCATCTTCATGCACAGAGGGGCTTAACAGCTTGAAGCTGGGCCTCAGATTCTCTGGGAGCTCATCACGAACGAGCCAGAGCACTCCTTGCATTTCCACACTTCTCAGGAAACACGCTTCTTTCCTGCAGCCAGGCCAGAGCATTCCAGTGATGCAGGGATGACAACACACACAGACACTGCTATGGCTGTCTCTGCTCACAGTCATTTGGTTTCATAGAATCCTCCTTTCCAAGAAGATCATGATCAAGTCCCTGCATCGCCTTGGTAGAGGGCTGAGGCTCAGCAGCATTCCTAGGTAAAAGACCTGACCATGCTTACCATATGATCAACTCCACATGCCACATCCACCACCTCACCGGGTACAGTCACCTGGATGAAACACATGAGAGTGGGTTATTTATCAAGCTGATACTTTGCACCTGATACTTCCTATTTCTCATCCTCCTTCTGCTCAATATGCCAGCGAGTTTCACAGGGATTTGTACCAATACAAGTGCCAATTTAAAAGCACAGAATGAGCAAGATTCAGCACCAGGCAGGCTTATGCATTGAGCTGTGAAATATTCCTTTTTCCTTCACATAAAGCTTTGGAATTAGAAAGAAGAGCAGGCTCACTAGCAGACAGTGAGGAGATTGTAACCTCAGCCCATCTGTTCAGCAGCAGAAGCAGGATGACTGAACAGAGCATAATCTGTAGACAGTAGGAGAGGATCTGCCCAAGCACCACAGGGATTTGCCTCTTCTCTCATCAGCAAGAACTGGAACAAGGCAAAGGCTCAACTCAGCCTAAGGCGGTTTGTGCTTTGATGCTAAGAGACTAGCTCCTCACTCCTGAAGTTACAGTTCATTCACTTAAAACTTGACTTCAAACTTGAAGAAAGCAGAGTGTAAAAAAGCAAGTTCTTCCTTAGAGCTAAGAGAGAGGACAGCAGCTAGTTCTAGGGGAGGAGGTCACAGACAAGGATCCCAGCACATTGCCACAGTACTGTCAGACAGAAGCTGGCTGTCTGAAAGCGCATAACCTCCAATGTTCACATTTGGGGAAGTGAACTCAGAAACTCAGCTACAGCAGTGTGATGTTACGCAAATGTTCCAGAGCTGGTCTGGTTTTGTTCATTTTTAAACAAAGAAGAAAGCATACTACAGAAACACATTTACTGCAAGTTCAGACACACAGACAGGGACTCCAGGGTGGTCCAACTGATTGCCTCCCTCATTTCCTACTTGGCCTTCCTGAAGACCAGGATCATCTGTTAGGCTGAATGCTGAACTCCAGAGCCAAAGACTCTTCTACATCCACTGAGTCTGACTCTCAGAGCCACCTGGGAGGAAGCAGTGGAACTGGAAGCACTGTGAAACAGCTATGAACACAGTTGTGTAAGGATCTCCTACTGTAACCTGACAGTCAGCCCAGTGACCCACCACCACAGGCGGGAAAGAAGCCCACCACTATGCGGACCTGAAGCCACTACAGACCAAAACGTTCATCTAATTTAGGTGAGTAATGATTTAGACAGATGATTAATACTGATGGTTTTCTTTGCAGCACATACAAAGAGAAGTGCAGGTTAGAAGGAGAAGGAAGATGCAGTAAAGGTAGCAGGCAGATGATGGTGGACAGGAAGGAGATGAGAACTGTTTAGATGTGGTAGCACAGCACCAGATGCTGTTTTAGGATCTGAAATCATTACTGGCATAGCAGACTAAAAGGTTTACTGAATACCTCCATCCCCAAGCAGGCTACACCAGGACCTCTGGAAAACAAAGTACTTCTACAGCCATCTTAGGCTTTCACTTCTTTCAGAATTACTCAACACAGCAAATTGCAGCAAAATAACACACAGCAAATGATGATCCTTGCCCTCACGATAACAAAAACTAGCCAAAGAATGTACTCTTGGCCTTAATACCACCATCCTTACTCTCCATGGGAAATACTGGTCTTCCATTCTTCCAGTTCCCAGGCACCCTCTTAGATTCTTCCCCCATACAAACAGTTCTCCTCTGTCTACACAGGACAAAAAAAAAATAGAAAAGAACTGAGTCATTAAAAAGGAAGAATTCTATTTGTGATGCTGGCAAATGTGGCTACAGTGTTTCTGGGAGTATACACGGTTATACAAGCAGTATGACAGCTACTAGATTTACTTCAAGGTACAACGAATGTACTTGTGATTGGAGAAAATCATGCCAAATGAGCAGTACCACAAGCAAGTTCTGTGCACAAGTCTTTGTTTCCCCCTCTTACGTCACTTGCTTTGGAATTTTATTTGAAGAGAGTGCAGCAGCAGAAATGCCACGAAATTATTTGTGAAGTGAGTAATTTGTGCTGAAAGTTAAGACAACTGCAGCTGATCTGTATCAGCTATCAGCAGAGCAAATCTAAGCCAGGTAGTGAGATCTGTCCCAAGCCATCACCTAGGGACTGCTTATTTGACTGTGTGACAGAAGTGACCTTCTAATGACATCTAGAGAAAAGCAAAAACTTGTGTTCAACAGAGTTGAAGAGTTTTAAGCTCCTCAGGAAACCACACAGATCTCAGAAGTGTTTGGATCAGATCCACAGCAGAGACAGCCAAAACACAATCTATAACTTAAGTACAATTTAATCAGAACACCATTTCTAACTCTTTCTGAATACCAAGGGGAGCCCACTTACAAGCACCCTGCAACCAAACTCTCAATGTCACACATACCACCTGCCCTGAAGGACCCAGCTCTGGCACTTCTCCCTGCTGGCAGCTGGATCTCTGAACTGCTGCCTGATGTTAAATGACTTTCAAATTTCAAACCCCTCAAAGGCAGGGAACCCACACAGGGTACACAGAGCACAGTATCATACCCTTTGCATATTAAATGCTTGGGTCTGCCCACCTCAGACTGCTAACTCAGTCAGCCAGAAATGCCAAGAAACTCTGATATCTAGCTTCATTTAGACTCAGTTTTAGTTTGTTCATTTATCACATAAATTTCTGCTGCTGCTGAAGTGCAGCAGACTGGCTCATTCTATACAGGAAAATGAAAAAACCACCTGGATTTCTTGCTTGAGAAAGTTTTTGTTTGTATTGGACAAATAACACTTCCGTAATTAAAACATAAGTTAGCACAAAACATATGCCAGAAACCATGCTGACACCTGTAAATGTGCTGTCTGGCTCCCTGCTGCTGCATTCCAGTGTGCCTTCAGTTTCAAGAAAGATGGGTGCACTTTTTGGGGTGTGGGGCTTTTTGGGGGGTTTTTTGTTTGGTTTGGTTTTGTTTCAGGTTTTTTTGCTTTTTTCTTTTCTGCCAATAATACAGCAACATGACATCTCCATGACAGCAGGATGAGAAACTTACTTGTAAGTGCGGCAAACTGGCTGAGTCCACAGCGAACATGAGCAACACGGATGTCCGGACTGAACTCTGACCAGCCAAAAAGGCTGGGTGGGATCATCTCTGGCACTGCTGTCTCTATTAGGTTTGGTCCTTTCCCAAGAATTCCATATCCCCAGACAAAAACATTTCCTTCTTCTGTATTACAATAAACACATTCTGTAAGAAAGTCTGTGCTTGTGAAATTCATGCCATGACCAAGAGTTAATCAGAACCAATGGGATATTTTCCTTTCTTCCAGCTCAGTCTAACACTTTTTGGTTATTTAAAATCTGCAGATAATGCATTCCCATCCAAATGCCTCAATTTTTTCCTAAGCTATTCGAGCACATCAAGCCTCCCAGGCAAAACTTTCATGGGGAAATAATGCCAACACAAGAGTGAGCTGGATAAAATATTTCAGCTTATTAACTGATGGAACAGAGGTTGAGAGTTCATTGTAACGGCTTTCTCCTCTGACACATGCCCAAACCAGCAGTTGGCTGTCATTCTGCCTTAAGCTGGGTGCCTGAGAAAGGCAGCAGTTGGACAGCATAAGAAAGAGTAAGTTTCTATGTCAGCTCGCTCTGCTCCCTTCATACTTGAAGCTCAAATGCCTGGTCATCACAATAACCCCATTATAAATATGAACATCTTCCTTGAAATTATCCTTCAAGAAAGTAATACAATCCCCCGCCTTGTTCCTTCATGCAGCAACCTTCCAGCTATGCTCCCCAGCCACTGACAGTCCAAAGAACAGTCACTAAGGACCTGCTGCACAGCTTCACTGTTCTCAGAACTCTCTACTTTCCATCCTAGTTCATGATTTATAAACATGCCAGATTCATACGGAGTCTGAAGGGTTCTACTTTCTCTCAAGTGTTGCCTTACTTCCTCCCTATATCCATACTCATTATAGGCCTGTATGACCAGCAAAAGAGATCAGAAGAACAAACAGCTGCCATGCTCTTGCTCTAGTCTGCAGAAGTGCTCGCAACAGCACACACTGGAAGCAGTGCTCTGCACTAGTGAATGATGCACATTGTTTCATAATGCTACAATCCACCTATTATGTGGCCTTGCACTGAAGTGAATGATTCTAGAAGTGAACTCACCTGTTAGCACAGCGTTGCCAGTCCCTCCACAGGCAGCCTCCTTTATCTTCCCAATTTTGAATGGCAAATGCCTGGGAACATTCACCTGTACAAGATCACAGAAGAGTTGTTAGAGACAAGGTAAACTGCAAAACAGACACACATTTTAACTTGTTCTCCAGTTCTGGTTAGAGCTTACATACATTGGATTCCTGATACAACCTTTATTGCCTGAATAATAAAATAAGTGCATGTCCCAAAAACTACATGAAATTCCTTAAGGCGAGGACAATGTGGGAAAAGTTACCTGCTGGAAAGCTCACATGCATGGCAACAAGGCTGGGAATGACTAATATCTGCTTCTGATCCCTGGCTTTTAAAGTCAGACACAATGGGAAAGTCAATAGGTGAGCATGTTTTCAAGTTTTCACACTGGATTAGATCACTAAAATTCAGTCCGCAGTGGCATTTTTTAACATACTAGGGAAAAATCACTTAAAGGAAATTGCACTTATTTGGTACAGCCCAACACAACAGATACATACAGAGCTTGACATATGTAAAGAGAAATCTTTGATTTCATAGCTCTGCCATTCTACACTTTGGACTGCATCTATATTTTAGCCAAGACTTTCATTTTTGGCAAACATGTCATTCACCCATTTCAGATGCCGTCGACCTCCATCACACACCCAGCCAGGAAAACTGCTACACTGAACAACCTGATCATTGTCCTCAGGCCTTATGGGTCTCAGCATTTAGCCCTACATTAAGGTTATACCAGGAGAGGCACAGGAAACAATGCTTTCTAAAATTTTGCTAAACGTATTCTAATACAACTGTCTGCTCTTAGCCTTCTGCCAAGAGTAGTTTGAGTATCGATTAATTTCCTGACTCCATTTCCTAAAGTAGCTGTAACATGAGACCAACTGCCTAATCTGCTCAGCAGTACAACGTCCAGTGTGAAGTCAGCACTCTACCCTTAGCCAAAGCATTTGAGCTGGGTCTCAATTTGGTGCAAATTCCATGGGATGGAGAAAGAAGAACATGGGGTTCCTAGACTAACAAACTGTGGTGAGGTGACACAAACCTTTGCCTATCAAAGCAGGGAAATACACTGCCCCCTAAAGCTACACAAATGTGTCAGGTTGGTTTTGTAAGCTTAGGTAAAAGCAGCCTGCTAGTGGTGTTTCTATCTGCTGTCAAAAGAACCCAGAACAGGGAGAAGCATGTAATTTTTAACTCTGTGCACAGCAGCTGAACTGAAACATATGAAAACACACCCTCGGGTCAACTGACCTGTGTGGTTTCAGTGACAGATGCCAACTGCAAGTATTCTGAATTTCCCCAACCAAAGACATCTCCTTCATCTGAAACAGCCAGACAACAGTCCCCATAGGAAGTGACCTGGACAATGTTTACTCCAGCAATGTCACCATGCAACTTGGTAGGAACACTGCTGATGTTATAGTGTCCAAGACCTGAAAGGAAAAAAAAGTAGAGATTATGAAGAATTTTCTTCCAGACACACTTTTAATGCCTCCATAGGACCACTTTTGTCATAACAAAATCACCCTTCCTCTGAAATAAATCTTTCTGTCCATACTGCTTAATTACCAGCTGCAACAGACAAGCAGCCACAAACACCACTTCCACTAGCCAAAGCCACCTCTCTGGAGTACACAACAACTTTATACAATCACACCCTGAAAAGTCTCGTATCTCTTGCCTGCATGGACCAAAGTGTTTGAAGAACAATAACCAAACCAGGCAGATACCCAGCAGAGATGAAGTTTCACAAATTGGCTGCATCCTGTCTTCTGCAAGGAGAGCCATGAGTGACAGCACACTGCAATCAGTTAGATAACAGCAGGGGAAATGGCAAAAGAGGCTGGGAAGCAAATCCTTTACATAAAAACTGCTGCCTGGAAAAGAGACCAGAATGCAGATGACAGAAAGCTGGGTTACAGTATATTGGGAAGACAATATACATATATTACATACAACATACACTAATCATGGGAAGAACTCAGCTTTGGGAACAGCAAAAGGAATAAACAGTAGGAATGACTGTGAGGAGGAAGTTCTCTGCAGCAAAAGCCACCACAAAAAGGGCCTGCCCAAGGATCTCATGCTAAAACATGCAACAGCTACCAAAGGGCTCATCAATTCAAAAGAGCAGAATAGACCCCAAAGCAAGAATCAGGAAGGCAAATCCACCACCAAACTGAAGAGCAAAACTACCTATGTCACTTCCACATCCCCTCAGAAGCTTTAAACATCAGATACCCTCTCCTCCAACTGCATGCTTGGATTGCCAGGGTGGCATCCTAAAAGTCTTCAAAAACTGAACTGGATTGTCTGAGTTTGGTTATACAGGAGTACTGAAAACAACTACACACATGTGGGAACATAGCAGCCCCTTTCTGTCCACACATGCATGACAAATACACATCACAACTTCTCAATTAAGACAGCTTGCTATATTCATCAATTCCCTGAAATGCAAGCTGAGCTGAGTCCCTACCTGTTTGTCCATCAGCTCCCCATCCACATGCATAGACTGTACCTTTCTTGGTTCTAAAAAGACTGTGGTCCTGCCCACACACAACCTGTAAACAAACAAAATGTCAGAGCTAGTCAGGAAAGGTCACATGTTCAGACTCGATTTAGTGAAGCGTTACCAGCAGCTAAATTGAGCAATGAACCTCTATGATGCCCACCAGTTCAGATTTTGACCTTTCTCTCCGGATCAAATGGCTCTAGAGAAAGGGAAGGCCAAGAACCACAAGATACAACACAGAAAACAGCAGAATTTTCTTTACGGAAAATGATGCTACAGTCGATTTGTTCGAAGATCCAAAACAAGGAAAGAAAGCTTGATTCAGCAGTACAACACAATAAAACAGAAAAGAGTAAGTAAGAGCTCTCCTTTCACAGGATGCTATCCACGTGATTCTTGATGCCAGCTACAAACTGCTATGGATTCTTTGCCATGTAAGTGCTCTAGGCACGCAGCTGTTCTCAACTCTACATTTATGCTGAGCTAGCCACCATGTCTGCCACAGGCTTGGCATGAATTAAAGCCAAGCAAAAAGCCACTCAAAAGCAGACAATAAAAATTAACCAAAGATTAAAGGGATTTAATCAACAAGTTAAGAGAGTGACTACCAATATTAAGCACATAACTGCTGTTATCAAAGTACAAACAGATACCAAGTATGCAAGCCCCCTGAAAAAAAAATAAAACCATGAGAAGTCCAAACAGAAGTTGACAAGCCTAATTCAAAACAGTTTCAGGATGAACCACAGCACAGTCTCATCAGGTGGACATAAATGAATAACCCTTCCTTGGAACAGGAGCATTGTGTGCCCGTAGAGTACAGCTACAGGGGCACAGACACACCAAGAAACTGCTCCTGTGTCTGGGAATACTGTAGCCATGGCAGGTGTTTCTGCTGCCCTGCAGTCCCTTGCTCTCCTAGGAACCTGACCTAAAGAAATGCTGGCTAGTCTAAGAGGATGGTTTCACAGCTCATTTTTGAAAAGGCAGAGACAAAATTCAAACTCCTAAGCAATATAAAAGTGACAAAGGGGAATAAATCACAACAGGAAGAGAGTAGTGAAGCGGAGACCCCAGAAATGGACACAGTACTCTGAGTGTGGCTGAGCACAAAGGAAGAATCACCTCCTTGACCTGCAAGCAACACTCCTCCTAATGCAGCCCAGGGTATCATTAGCCCTCTCTACAACAAGGGCACATTTGTGGGTCGTGGTCAACCTGGTGTACCCTAGGGCCCTTTCCACACAACTGCCTCCCAAAAAGTCACCCCTAGCCCATGGTGGTGTCCGAAACTGCTCTTCACTAGCAACAGGACTTGGCCCTTTCCACTGCAGATTTTGATGAGGTTCAGGCAGGCCCATTTCTCCAGCCTCTGGACGGCAGCACTACCCTCTGGTTTATGAGTCACTCCTCAGAGTTTTACGCCATCTGCTAGCTCCTGAGGGAACACTCTGTGATCCAGACCACTAGTGAAAATGTAAACAGGATTGGACCCCAGATCCCTGGGGTACAGGACTTGTTACTGGTTTCAACTCGGCTTTGAGCCAATGACTGCCACTCTCAGAGCTCAGCTGTTCAGCTGGTTTTCAACTCATTTTCAGGACTGAGTTCGGACGATCCTCTTACCTGGACAACTCTGCTGTCAAATTCCTTCAGCTGATGAATGAGATGGCTTCCACTGGACACCAAACAACCACCAAGAAGAGAAAAGGCAACACAGAAGGTTTCAGAAGACTGCAACTGAAAAACACAAATGTAACCTGCCTCTACTGAAAGCCCCTTTATTATCACAAGTAGAGAAATTTGTTCGCATGTCGTTTCACTGCAAAATACCTGCAGGAAGAAGGAATGTAATTCTACATTCTCTTAATTAAGAAGTTAAGAACTATCACTTTTAAAATATAAGCTCTTGTGGGAACTGGGGGTAGGAGCAACCCTCAACGACAGTCACTAGTCTAGAACGAGCAGAGACACTACAAAATACTGTAGTACCCATATAAACACTACACTTCACTAGTGATAAACCAGATACCTCAGAGTATAGCATAGTGCTAACATTCCTGTCATTTTTTCACAATATCAGGAATTATGAACAATCCAATGACTGACTTCCAGTATCAAGACTAACAAAAGCTACCTAATTACAGCTATTTTCTCAAACTTTACAGACCAAGTGTTGTGGCTTACAGACAGAGCAACGAACAAGGGGTTTTTTTGGTCCTGCTAGGGAATCAGAAACTCAGCATATTCCTACTTACTCTATCATACAGAGCACTTTTGAGCATATGCTTTGGTGCGATCCACAAAAAACCCAATGAAGGAAAAACACTACAGACTCAGAGGCAGCTACAGCAGAGACTTAACAAGAGGATGCTTCTTTCCTAATTAAATGGCACTTCTAACAGCCTCAGGAACAGCACATGCACTCTGAGCAGCTAAAGGGAGAAAGCCCAACTACTAACACAAATTACCTCAAGCAATTTATGAAAGCTGAGTTCTCTCACTATGCCCTGCAAGAACTGTCCCATGCTGACATTCTTTTGTCTCTTGTGAATGTGGTCAGCAGAGTGCTAGTGCCCAGCCTGGGTTCAAAGCCAGGCTGCTTGTATGATGCCTGCAGCACAAAAACCTGTTCTCAGACTCCTTAATCTTAAATGGCATTCTTGTACTACCAGACCTTTTCCACCTTCATGCTTTTCTGCAGGGTTGTTTTCATGCAATTATGTTTTCAACATTAACAAAGTTCAGGATCTTTGAATTCTCACCTGTAAATTTCATCTTCAACAACCTTCCGGCCACACTGTCCATAGGAATTGTTTCCCATTGTGAAAACTGAAAAACAATGATAAAACACACTAGCTTTATTACTGACCAATCCCCTGAAAGCCTCTTTTAAGGTCCACAAAATATTTTCACATGGTTCTGTCTGAAAGGTGGAGCACAGCAATGTAAAAATTGGCATAAGCTTTTTTCAAAATAAGTCCACTTGAATTAAAGTGACTGAATCTACTTTCACCAACGACACCCAGCACTATTGTTGCAGGCACAGCAGAGTACCTGGAGCCCAAGGTCTGGCAGGAATTGCCTAGTTTATCCTGCTGTTGTCAAGGAGACTCAGATCAGCATTCCCACAGGAGTGCAAGTCAACCAACCAACCAGCTCACCTACTGAGAAGCTGCACTGGATCACTTGGTGCAGCACAGAAGCCTCTGCACCAGAGAGTTCCCAAAGATGTGGAGAGACAATTCACGAACAGAATCTTCTCTATAAAGGACTACTAATTAATTGTTTTTATAAACATAGCACTCTGGGGTTTTAAGGGGAAGTAACACAGGAGTACTGGCATAGTCACCCAAATCTGCGTTCAAAAACACACCTGAGTGACCAAGACAAACAAGCTGCACTCAGCCAGGCCTGGGGCTAGAGAAACAAATCTCATACTAAAAAAGGTCCCAACACATTTATAACTCGAGCCAAGCAGAGCTCATGGCTCTCTCTCACAGAAGTAATCCCACAAAGGCCAACAGCTGCCTGCATGCCATTCACAGTGCAGACAGCCCACCTGGGACCTAGTTCTAAAGGACAGAAGACAATTTTTTTCAAGCTTTTAGTAAAAGCATAGCCAGGCATCCCTTGACATCATCAGCACAAGCAACACTGTACCTCCTTCACTATCTGTCAGGACCAGGGAATGGGCTCTCCCACAGGACACTTGCAAGACTCGTGTTTGCTGCGGCTTCTCCAGTGGTAATGGAACTGGAGATGGCTCAAGGACATATTCATAGCCCTTAGCTTAAGGAAGAGAGAACAACTTTAAGTCAGTAGCTTCCACAAAGTAAAGTCAACATATATATGCTGATCCTGTTCACTCACTTCTGCTTTGTTATAAAAGAACACGCATTTTAGAAAGCCAAGATACTAACCAAAGAGGCTGACAGGGATTTATCACAGAGGGAGGGAGGTGAAAGCCATGGAGATAGCTGAAGCCAATAATCAGTGCCTAAACAAAAAGTCCACCATACCTAGAGGGTGAATGTTATTAAGGCTTCAGGTGGCAGAATTGTGAAACAGAGGTTTTCATCCACATGTTCAACCACTTCGGTGAATACAGCCGGATTACTAGAGCTTAACATCATGCACATGCATTCTGTGCAATTGGGAATATTGCAAACAAGATACAAGAGCAACAATCACAAAAATGTATCAGGAAAAGTGAACAAAAAAATCTTAGTGCTTTGTATTTAAAGAACAGTAGACTACAGGCACTTTCAGAAATAAGGAATGCAAGAAAAACTAGCTAGGCTAGGTCCATAGGAAATAAGACATCTAACGTTTATGAAAAATGACACGCTGTATTTTAAAAAGATTTAGCAATCTGAATAACATTTAATCTGTTACAGTCAACTGGGGGGGGGCAGGGAGAACAGTAAAACATAAATCAATACTAGGGAAAAGTTCAAGGGGAGATAAAAAGCCTTGGTATCAAAGTCACTGTAATAAGTGAAATCAAATCCCAGAGGACCCAAAGCAGTATTGCACACAGGCAGCAGTGCTTTACTGGTTCTCATTGCCTTCAACAAAAACAAAAACTAAAATAAAAACCCACCCAAAATTTTTAAAAAAAAAATTAAAATTTTAAAAATCTACACATGGTCTTTTGTAGTAAGACACTACTGGATGCGAGGACAGGCAGCTTGCCAATGGTGGGCATCTGCCATGCAATAGAGCAGGAGCTTAATGGCAGCCAACTCTCTATCTGTCTAGAAACACTTGGAAGTCACAAAGCAAAAAAACCTTTTCCTCTCTCTGTTCCCTCCAGCAGAAAAACACAAGCTACTGGGACCTGCAGTAGCCATCACTGATAGCTGAGGGGATTTGGAGAAAAGAAACAATGAGGTGGCTAAGGAACATGGGGGCGAATGTGAAATATTAGTAGTTTAGACACAACCATCTAAAAGTCAGAAAGCTGCAAATTCCCTTGGAAATGAAGCATCTACAGCAACATAGTGTTGGAAGCAGCAGGCACCAAAGTAAGTCTGTAAAACAGCAACGAGCGACACCTCTCAAAAGAAAACTTGTCTGGGGAACATTAAACATGGAACAGCAGCAATCCCACTGATCTTCACCACATTTTCAACCAATCTTGCCAAACACACACTTACTTAACACGGCTTGAACTGCAAAACTATTTAACCTCTTTCTGGATTCTCTGACAAAAATAATCTCCAGGCCAGATGAAAATCTAGGTAATTGCAAGACACTCCTGAGACATCAGCATGTGCAGAACTAAGACCCACCAAGAGCTGAAACCTTTAAAAGCAGAAGTGAGCAGAAGCTTCTGCAGCCCCCGCATATTGCAGCTGCTGTTTAAGCACACACTTGCTGTGTGTACACACTCCTATGGAACTACCCAGTGTGCCAGCACAAAGCAGCACCATTCAAACCTCAACAAGCTGCACCGTAGCTGAAATTTTCTTTTGCTTCTCCACAAAGTTTAATCTTTTCCCCATATCAGACACACCCTACCTTCGTGGATTTACACTCTTATACACCATAATGAGAAAAACTGTTTCTGTCGTGATTTTCCTCAACTGTTTACAGAGGAATATCTACACAGTCAGCCATTCTATGAGGAAAGTTTGTGTTTTTCCTATCTATCTACGGTGGAAAGTGGCAATGCTCTGCACAGAAATCATCATCTCAAATGAGTTTGAGAGCCTGGTGTAAGACAAAATGACCAAAGAACATGTTTTTCCTTCAAAATGCAACTTGCTAATAAAGTAATTTTAAGAGAAACCCTACAGCTTCATAAAAACCCCACTGACTGTATAAAAAAACCTCTTAACTGGGAAGGAGCACTAAAGGACTTTCATTTTTAAGTGCAAAGGCAGCAGGACTGAGCAAACCATCCTGCCAAAATAATTTTATTAGCTAGACTGTGTCTACTATTGAACTGTAAATTCAAAGCCACACGTTAACCAATATCACACTTTGCAGAATAAACAGCTACATTCCTGTCTGCATGAAACTAGTAGGTGCAGCGTACAGAACAGATGCACATGTTGACCAATTACAAAGCACACAAAACCACAGATAAATTTCAGAAAAAGACCTATTTAAAAAAAAAAAGCACAGCCTGGGACTGCATCAAAGCCTCCCAATGTTTTTCACGCTTACAAACACATGAAGTTTCCTGTACCACAGGCATACTGCAGTGCCAATCTGTTAAGTCTTTAAAACACTTAAATCCTTACTTCGATCTCCTCTGCTTCTCTGGAATCCAAGCTGGGAATCCTTGTTGAGCCCCATGCCCCACACTTTGGTGATGTCTCTGGTATTAGAAGCCAGCAGTGTGAATCCATAACCACAGGCAGCAGAGGATATCTTTGAAGACAGACAAAACCCACACCATTCAGTTAGAAAACTGGCTTAGAAAAGCAAGTTTCACTCCGTGTTACTTATTCATCAGCATTCCTTCTTCATTAAGCTACATTCGCATGCAGCCCAAACTCATGACATGTATGGTCTTGCAAAAATTACCACTCTTCTGTGGTAAGTACAATGGTGAAAACTCAGGTCTAACCTTTTCGCCTTACAGTTTCGGTTTTGTGTGCATACATCTTTATTTCTGCATTATCTTGGCCCCATACAACACAGAGAGACCTGTTTGCTAACCTGCAACCACAGTTTAAAAAAAAAACAAAACCAAGCACAGAAAGATATAGAGATACTAAGATAAAAACATCCTTTTGACAAAATAGCCCAGAATAAGAGCCACATGAGGAGCAACGGTGGTCACTTGGTTTGTTCGGCCATGAGAAATGGGAGACTGAGGTCAGATCTCACTGGGACCTGCAGCTCCTACCGACGGGAAGTAGAGAGGCAGCTCAGATCTCTGCTCTGGGACCAGGGATAGGACCCGAGGGAACAGCAGGAGCTGTGCCAGGGAAGGTTTAGACTGGATATTAGGAAAGGTTCTTCCCCCAAAGGGTGGTGGGGCACTGAACAGGCTACCCAGGGAATAGGCACCCAAGGTCTCAAGGAGCGTTTGGACAACTGTCGCAGGTGCAGGGTGGGATCGTTGGGCTGTCCTGCGCAGGGACAGGAGTTGGTCTGAATGATCCTTCTGGGTCCCTTGCAAATCAAGATACTGTATGAATGCTCTGACTTTCTCTGCACTAGACAGCAGAGCACGCGTGAAACGCAGGCAAAAGAATAACATGATTTTCAACACAAGGTTCCCATTTGTCAGGTGGGAGCAGCCACGGAGCCACTGAAAACGGTCAATTTTATCTAGCAAATTCTCCTCACACCCTGGCTCTCTAATGCCCCTAACAAAATTACAAATACATATTTTCTGAACTATATTCTGCTGCAGTTAAAACTAATCATCCCAAGCAATACCACTATATCAATAAAAAACAATGAATCACAGCAAAGCCTTTAAACCCGATCCTGTGACGCCGTTCTCGGCTGTGCTAAGCCCTGACCAGGCTACGGAGGCCGGGGCGGGGGAACACGTTGGCCCGGCCAGACCGGGCCCACCTTCTCCTCTGTCTCCAGGCGGTACGGCGTGGGTTGTATGCGCCGCGGCTTCTTCCAGCCCGCGTCAGGCCTCACGAAGCTGGGGACGCCCAGGGCGCCCGAGTAGCTGAATCCCCACACGAACACGCGGTCCTTGCGCCTGGCCGCCTTCCCCGCGTACTGGAACACCGGGGCGGCCTCCTCGGCCTCCAGCAGCTGGCGGGTGTTCGGCGGCCCCGCCGCCACGCCCAGGCCCCTGCGGAGCAGCCACCGCGCCACCCCTGCCATGGCTTCCCTCAGGCCGCCGCCATCATGCCTCTCTCTCACAGGCGAGCCCGCGCAGCGTCACCGCCCCTGCACGCACGCGCCGGCCGCGGCGTCGCACCGCGCTTCTCTTAAAGGGGCTACACCTCCCTCTAAAGAGGGGCGCCTCACGCTCGCCCAGACCCTGAGCTATAGCTGAACCTACAGCCAGACCTGAACCTGCAGCCAGGCCCAAACTCAAACCTAAACCTACACCCAGACCTAGACCTAAATCTAAACACACTCTCAGACCCTAATATGGACTTAGACCCAGACCCAGATCCAAACCAATGTCAGGAAAATTAATCCACAAACACCAGAGGTTTCTGTCCAAAAAGGAGACAGATGAGTCCTGTAACTTTATTCGAATAAAAGGAGAGGCCATGGGGTATTTCCCATAGGGTCTTTCCAGTTGTTGGAGGATGCAGCCTCCTTTATATCCTAATTTTCCAGCGGCGTTTCTCTCTTTCTGTCCCCATTGGCTGAGATACTTGACAGGTACAGACTTCACAAATTACGTAACACAGACCTCATTTTTAATGTGTACCCCCCCCCCCCCCTTTTCTCTTTCCTTGTGTCTCTGTTCTTTTTCTCTAGGTCCAGAGATTTAGCTCGGCCTTGAGTAAGAGTCTGTGTCAATCAGTGGAATTCCTGTGGAATTTATGGTTCCTCCCATTGCTTCTCTCACCTCTCAGTATCTGGTTTTATCTACCAGCAGGCCCACAGTTTGTATGTAAAGACACCTCCTTCTCATTCCTTTCACCAAGATCAAAACTCAAACTCAGGCTCAAACCTACATGTAGACCCAGACCCATCCCAAGCCCAAACTGAGATCATACCCAAACCCAGACCCACTTGGCACAGTGATGACAGGGCTGGCTATGGTGGCAACCAAATGCTGCCATCCCACCACATTCCCTGTGTGAAGCAGCCCTGTCTTAACATCAAGCCCTCGCTTTCCTCAGGGGGGAGCCAAGCAACCACCTTCCAGGAGGAAGCTGCTGTCCTTTCACCTCCCCAACTAAATTTCCTCACTGCCAGCATCTTTTGCAAGAGACCTTTGCCCAATATCTGCCCAGGAGGAACACCTTTCCTGCTGCCGTGCCCACACTGCTCCTCAGGGTCTACCAAGCATCTCTCCTTTATTGATGAAAACCACAAAAATAATTCAAAATACAAAGAGGTGATAAAAGGGCATTTAGAGATGAAGACTCTTGGTGGCTGTAAGGAGCTGGTAGAACAGGGCTGGTCCCTCCTCACAGTGCCATCAGGACACCTTGGGCTTGCTGTGATGGAGGATGAAGATGGATGCTGGTCTGGGCTGATTTGGTCAGCAGCCTCCCTGGCCTGTAGTGGCTGCCAGAACCACCTGGACCCCTGGTCTGGCTCCGAGCCCCAGCTGTGCAGGAGCTGGAGGAGATGAAGCATTGGGTGGCTGGTGTGGGGGCTCACAGGATCCTCACAGTATCTTCCTCCGTGTGTTTTCGGTGCAGCGGTTCAGGATAAGGTCTTTGCTGGGACGGGGAGGAACAGCAGGTTGAGCCTTGGGCTTGTCGTCCTCTAGCTCATTTTTCTCAACTGCAAGTAAAGAAGATGTACAGATGGGTCAGAGCTCTCCACCACACAACACCCTCATGAACATTCAGCAGCTTCTTACATAATGGCCACCAAAGCTCCTACCTCTCCTCCTGTCCCTGCTGCATGTAATGGTGTTCCTGTAGGTTATGGTTTCAGGATGAGCCCACCAGTGCCCAGGTGGGAACTCTGCTCAGGTAAGCCAATCTTCAGGTCTGCATGAGGTCTGCCCATCTTTAGGTCTGGGAATGTCATGGGTACTGCGTGGGGACTACCAGATCTAAAGGGTATACCTCAATGTCTGCCTCTCTTCTTCTTCATGAAGAGAGGCTTTTTACAAGGGCCTGAACTGGCAGGACAAGGGTGAATGGCTTCACATTGACAGAGGCCAAAGTTAGATTAATTATTAGGAAAAAATTCTTTCCTGTAAAGATAGTGAGGCAGAGGTTGCCCAAAGAAACTGTGGCTGCCCTGTGCCTGAAAGTGTTCAAGGCTAGGTTGGATGAGACTTGGAGCAACCTGATCAAGTGGAAGCTCGGAACGAATTGGTCTTTAAGGCCCCTTCCTACCAAAACCGAATTCTGTAATTCTATGATTCTTCATGCAACACTTCCTTCTGGGGGTTCTGCTGACAGCTAACATGCATGGCGATTGCAATGGTGGTGGCAGCATGGGGGAGGTTAGGTGCACAAAGGAAAGCACAAGTCCCAAATGTGGGCTGACCTCCTTCCAGGACCATATTCTGTTCTGTCTCACCTATAGCCAGGGATAAGAAACTGCATTGAAAGAAGCGTCTCCCTGCACAGACTTTCCCCATAGGAAAAGGGCAGATGGGCATGGTGTGACCTCAGTGTGCCATCCTGCTCCAGCTGCTGGCACTGGTAGGGGGCACGGGCCATGCCTGCAGCATTCCAGTTCCGTTGAGACTTACTGATAACATTGGCCTTGTTCCGGGAATTTCCCCGCATGTTCCGCTGGTTCTGGATGTACTTCTTGCTGTTCCTTCTATAAGTCTCCTGGCTGATCTGCTTCCGGCCCTGCTTGTGGATGCTCTTCACATTTTGGATGGTGGATCTGCAAGGAGTGGGAAACAAAACTTTCAGTTTTCATGCTGGCAGTTCTCACACCACACACTTCTTTCCCCACACTTCCTCTTCTGCCTCACCCAAACCCCAATTTCTGCTTTTGGGTTTTGCCAGCCCTTGAGGGCAGCCATCAGTGAGACACGATGTACAACATGTTCAGAGGCAGCTGGATGGTGCTTTGGAAGCAAACACTGATGGGTGAACCCTGAGCACAAGTCTGGAAAGTAATGATAGGGATGGTGAGGAAGATTGGGCATAAGACTGGGAGGATGACTAGCATGAGGTTTATCCAACAAAGCCCCAGAAGTGATCTATAGCTCTCTGATGAATGAACATACAGCACCTATCCTGGCTACAAAACTGAGGTCCCTGGTGTGGGGTTTGGCATGGCTCCCTGATGGTCAAGGGTCAGACACAGGGGAATGGAGTATGGGGCATGTGTCAGCGTGCGCCTGGATGTGGAGTGTTGAACCCACAAGAGAGAAACTACTGAGAGAAGTGAAAGGCTGAGCAGCATGTGGCTGCTATAGGGAAACCCCCAGCACTGGGGGCCGTCCCCGGGCAGGCAGACGGAGGCCCCTGCTTTGTCTTCAGTACCATGGCAGGAGTGAGGTAGCTCCTGATATCCACCCCATGGCATTGTCCTACTGCTCTTCTAAAAGAAATGTGCCTCTCTGCCTTCAGCCCCTTCCTGGTCTGAGCACATACCCCATGTCATAGCAAAGCTCTTGCCCGTAACAGCAGGTTATGGCAACCTTTGCAACAGGGCTTGGCCTGGCTGCCAGTGCCACAGAGGCAGCAGTCACCATTGCAGGGGGACAAGCCACTGTCCTTGGAACAGGCCACCTCATTTCCCCCAAGGCTATCAGCAACCATCGCTGTGTTCAAATAGGTGGATCTGGTCCATTTTACAGTGTCTCGCACTCAATCCACGCTCCAGCAAAACTGGATTTGGAGAGATTTTATAGCAGGCCTGATGTGTCTTCTTGCAGAATAAAAGAGATAGCAGCAAGATCTGCCCTTTTTAGCCATTTTCTTTGCTTTGGAATTCATGAGTTATTATTGCTTTTTATCTTTTTAATCAAAACAAAATCCCTTACATTAGCTCAAATCCTCCCATTGGATTAGGCCACTTGGCAGCTCCATTTAATCCAATCTCTCCTTGCCTCTGAAAGATTCAGTGCACACACTTAGGAAATAAGAAAATGGCCAATTTGAAAATTAAACAAGATTAGCCCAGAAAAGAAACTTTGCAGGAATTTTTGCAAAGGAGAAGTGTGCTTGACAGGAGGAGCTGTTGGAGCAAGGATCATGGAGCCCTGCATTGGCAATGCTGGGGTGCCTGTGGGAGTTGGGGAGCATAGAGGTGGTGGAAGGACCGTCCTGGTCTGTCTTTGCCCTGCTTACATTTCTCCAGGCAGTTCCTCATTGACAGGGCAAGCAGGTGACACCACAACACCCTGTTTGGTTTAATTTCATCTCTCTCAAGGAAGAGGGAGATGTTCTTCTGCCCTCTACACAGAGCTTCTCCTACCTCCGTGGAGGAGCACTCCGGTTCCTCTGCTCACTCTTCACAGAGGTGTTCAACTCCCCGGCTTTCTGCAGGTACATGGAGGGGTAGTAACCTGTGGTTTCATCCTTTCTGCAGTGCAACACAAAGCAACATCAGTTGCAGTCGTGACTCTGTAACCACCTCCTCAATCCAGGAGAGAGATTTGATCATTCTTGCGGGTGGTCACAGAATCTCAGAATGGATTGTTTGGAAGGGACCTTAAAGGACCTCATTCCAGCCCACTGCCACAGGCAGGGACACCTTCTCCTAGAACAGGTTGTTCCTAGCCCAGTCCAACCTGGCCTTGAACTCTTCCAGCTCAGGACATTCCATGATTCATGGTTCATGCCTGTCCCTCGCTGGTGTCATGTGGGTTACCTCTCATGTTCCTTGCAGCTGGGATGAAAGCTGAGGTTTTGCAAAGCAAAATGTGCCAGAACAATTAGAGGCAAAATAAAATGGTTTTTTTTTCTCCATCTGCCTCTTTCTTGGATATTTCTGAAGCCCGCAGCAGAGGAATCTCCAGCGGCAATGTTTAATATTTGGCAAAGAACAGGCTGTGAGAAGCAGCCCTGCAAAAGGAAGTGCTGGGCAGTGGCACCAAAGAAGGCATGGCTTTCAGGGCCCTGATGTGGAGAACCAGGGGTGCTCCCCTCTGCCTGAATGCTGCTCACCTGACCTGTTCTTGGCATCTCTCACCTGATGACCCACCAGCCATCAAGAAGCTTGTGGATGACTTCAATGATATCGCCCTCCTTGAGAGTCAGCTCATCCTCTTCCACAGCAGTGTAGCTTTTCTGGACCAAGTATGCCTCACCTACACACAAAATGGGGATGGTGGATCATGTGCTGACACGCCAGGGATGGGAGCTCAATTTCCCCAGCCACTGAGAAGAGGAGGCACCAGAGTATTAGGAGGCACTCTATATTTTAGGCAAGACTCAGGGTGCTTCAGGTTTGGATTCAGATTTCCCCGGCCTTGTCATTGCCCATGGCTCATCCTTCACCCCTTCACCATCTCTCCAGAAGAAAGTTTTTGGATGCAAGCAGAGAAAGCACACCTATCTCTGCTGGAAAGTGTGTTCAGAATTTGGGTGGTGAAATAAGGCAGAAGGAAGTATTGTGCTAATAGAGCTTGTTCCAGTGTTGTGAAACCCACAAAGCTGAAGCCTGTTGAGCAATTGGCACAAGTCTGCAGGATCCTCCCTCTGCTCCACATGATAAAGCCCTGCTGCCACGGCAGGGCGATGCAGGGAGCGGGGCTGGGCCCTGACAAGGACAGAGGCAAAGAGCTTGAGAATGCCTGCATCTGATTTGGATGCTGAACTGTGCTGTTTTGCTAACTCAGCACCTCAGCCTTCACCCAGCCAGCTCAGCACAGCCACTGGGTAAAGATGCACATCTGTGATCAGCCAAAACACAAATCTAATGCTGAGTTGCAGGTCATGGGAGGCTCCCAAGGTTGACACTGAGGCACCAAGCCATGAGATTTATCCCTCCTCGCAGTTCCTACAACAGCATCTCTCTGCCCAGTGATCCTGCTCAGTCCGAATTGCCCAGCTTTGCAGTGAGCCATCTCAGTGGAGAGCTGCAGCGGGTTGTGCTCTGATGCACGCCCTGGTCACTCCAACTTTTTACCTGCATAGTTAGGCTCCTGCTCTTCAGACTCATCAGGACCATCCATCGGCTCCAGATAGGCAGCAGGGACCCAGCCTCGTTTATTCTTCAGTTGACAAAACCACCACCCTGCAAGGAAGGCATCCATGGGCAAGAGCAGAGAGTGTTGTGGGGACTGGCACCAGGTCTGTCCCAGCCAGGGCAGGTGCGGGCATCTCCGTGTCCTGGACCGAAGGGACAGTGCTGGGGCCAGTGTCTGTAGACATGGGGCAACCAGAGAACTTGACCAGTTCATGCTGTTCCTGCTGGGCAGGAAGCCTCACAGGCTGAGGCATGGCCAGGATGTTGCACAGTTTTCTAGAACTGCCCCTCACCCTTCAGCCTTCACTGCCACAACTAGCTCACATGCTGTGTTTGGACACAAGATGTAAGGGCAGTACTCATTCGTGCTGAAATTGTGGCAGGGAGGGGGCTGGCCCTCAGGGGCTCTCCAGAGGGATGGACACATACCGTTCTCACTCTTCTCCACGACATCTACCATGTCCCCAGCATTGAGAGACATCTCAGATGTGGAGCTCTTCTCATAGTCAGCGATGACTCGGTACGTTTGCAGGACAATGGGGCCTGTGATGTCTGCATGGGAGAAGTGACGGGATGTTCCCTCCTCCAGCCCCCAACCCAGAAACACCCTATTTCAGGCAGGCCAAAAGCAGCCCCAGGACAGCCCAAAATGCCTTCCTAGCCCCTTTTAGCACCAAACCAGTTGGATTTCAGGACAGTGACTCATTCTCCCTGAGGATTTGGCTTCTCCGCAGCTGCAGCTCTGGCACAGCGATCATGCTCTTGGTCAGGGTATCTGCCATGGGATGGCAACCCCACTCCCCAGCAGGCTTTGCTGCTGTCGAGGCAGCCACTTGCAGCCCTCTGAGACCTCTTACCAGTGGGGTTTTTCTTGGAATCCTTTGGCAGGAGGAAGACCTCAGGCTTCTTGATCCTAGACAGGTCAGAGTAAAGGCAGCTCAATGCCAACCACCCCTATCCATCAGCAGCAACACCCTCCCTGCAGGCTACTGCCAGCACCCAAGGCCAGGAATGTAGGATTTCCCTCAAAATAGCAGGCAGCTGGACTCACTGGCTGTCTGTGACAGGGTTCATGTCATCATGACGGACCTTGAAGAAGTTGACCACATGCAGGCACCGGGAGATCTTGTGGGGTAGGTTGACCAGTGTGTAGCAGTACTCAGCCAGTGTGCCCTGCCTGTTCTCAGTTGAGCGCTGCCCATCAAACCACTTTGGGGCTGGGGGAGAGGAAAAAGGGCTCAGAAAAAGCAGTACTTGTTTTTAGTACTTTCCCAAGCATGCTGCTCTGAATCATTAATTTTGCCCTGGAAACAAGTGGGTCTGGCCCCAAGGTGCTGCATGGCTGCATTGTGCCAATAAGTTGAAGCTCTGCGGGAGTGCAGCTCTTGCAAGCCCAGAAATGATCCTATTTGACCCCATTTCAGTTTTAGGGTAACTCCTACATGTGTGTTCAGACTAAGCCCAACTGCTGGGCTACAAATACAGCAGATGCACCAGGGCACCAAGAGGGGCTCAGGGGACCAGCCTGCAGTCGAGGAGCTATGCTTATCCGCCCATCCCACTGGGCATGGTGTTCTTGAACCCAGAGCTCTAAAATACTGCTGGCAATCTGACTCCCAGCAGTGCTGAACCACATGATGGGGGCCCTTTTGTGCAGTCAGTGGCACCCCATGCGCTCCGAGCAGTCTGACACCCATCTGGCCTCCAGTGTTCTCAGTTCCTCAAATGGAATAAGGATGTTTTGAACAGCCCCAGCATGGTGGGGGCGGCACATTGGAAGAGGCCCAGCATGGTGGTGTTAGTCCATCTGCAAAAGAGCCCCCTGAGACTGGTACCCTCACTGCTGCATAGTGCAGGCTTACTCCTCCTCTCCAGAGATGTCAACCACACCTGCAGCTCTTTTTCAGGCTCCCTTCTGCCTCCTTTAAAGCAGGAAATTAAATAAAATGGGGAAGTTTTCTGATGTGCACCTTGCTTGGGACCAAACGTGAGCTCTTTGGATCAGGAGTTCATTCTCTGTCATTGAAGACATATTGCATTTTTTCCTCTTACAGAGTATCTGTGTTGCCATAAGGGCATTAAGCCAACCTCAGTGATGGTATCACCAAAGGAGGGCTCAGCTCAGCTCCACTCAAAGCCAGACACTTTGCACTAGCCAGAGGTCACAGCTGATGCTTCTGGATATGCCTCTGGGGTGCCTAGCCTTCAGAGAGGAAGGATGGGGTCTGCAGGGCTGCTGAGTGTTGGGAAGAACCGCTACCACTGCTCAGATCTTTCTGGGGTTTTGGTTTCAAGCCTGGTGTACAGGAAATACTGCACCACGCACCTGTCTGGGAGGCAGCCAGCACAGCTCAACCCACCAGGGAATTTCCCAACTAGCTGCAATTTCTATTCACCCCCCAGCCACGGTGCTTGCCCCTCACCTGGCAAGTGTGGGATGATCCGGTTCTCTATGTTGATGTCCCCGGATTCAATGGGGAACATCTCCTTCAGCGCTTTCTGCAGAGCAGAGTCAGGCATGACAGTGAGGACAGCACCAGGAGAATACTCTGTGACATCCACTCCTCTGCCCCTAGCTTGCCTCCTTTCCTGGTGCTCGCCCTGCTGCCAATAGCACATGTTGGCTGGATCCCACACCTCAGCACTGGGAGAAACCTGCCCAGGGACATGGAGCCAATGGCTCCTACCTTCAAGGGGCAAAAGAGGTTGAAGGACTGGACCCAGGAGCCTCTTTTGAACCAGGTTTGCTTTGAGGCAATTTCAGATGGAAATCACCCTCCTTTTTTCCTCCCCTGGCCCATGTGTCCCGGAAGGACTCACGTGGAACTCATATATCTCAGTAAAGCGGCGGTAGACAACCTTTTCAGAGAGGTCATTCCACTTCACCAGGAACATGTAGACCTGAGGGGCAAAGCAGAGGCTGCAGTTCTGCAGACAAGTGGGACTCCACAGCTGACTGTGCCCGGGAAGCCCTGTTGATGGTCCAGTTTCAGATAAAATTGAATGTTTTCCTTCCACCACCCCAATGCAAGTAGCTCTGCCTTGCCAGCAAACAAACTGGGCACAGGGGAGCTTGGCAGAGATGGAGAAGGGATGGAAACATGCAGGTGGCTGGCAAACAAAGAGGAAAAAGACCTTTCCAAGCCTGCAAAGTAACCAATGGCTTGCAAAGGAGGTGCCTGAAGTCTTGTACGTTCAGTACATTTTAGTCTCTGGCTGCCTCCAGCTTATGTTACCAGCCATGACCCCCTGAAAAGGAAGCTTTTAGGCCCTCAGTCGCATTTGTCTAAGGAAATTTGTTGGGTAGGCTTTTTATCCTGGCCAGCCCTCAATCTTCACTTGCCAGAACGCTGCCGAGTACTCACATAGTGCTGGCTGGGGAGAAACCTTTTCTCGTAGCCCAGCAGTTCGATGTGCCGGATGAAGGTGTCCCCCATTGCTGCTCCTGCTCGCAATGTTCTACTCCAGACCCTGCTCCTGCCTGTCTGGGTGTCTGGGCGCTCTCCCCTCCCCTCTGCCCTCGCACAGCTCTGCTTTGCCTTAAAGCCCTGGGGAAGCGGAACTCCCGCTGCAATCGCACCCGTAATTGTTTACCCGCTGTGGTTTGTACTGAGTCGGTGTTTCCCCTGGCAAGTTCCCAGCCCAGTCCCTCCAGTGGCTCCAGGACTGGGGAGGAGGTGAACTGGGAGGCCTCTGGGATAACCTGAAGGCACCTCTGGAATCAGAGGACAGTGAAGGGTGAGGGCCAGGCTGGCTGCCCTGATATCCAAATGACTCATGACTGCTGATGTTGCCCTGTGATGGCACAGGGTGCTGCAGCAGAGGGTCAAGGACAAGTGCCTTGGCAGTGACAGCCAGAGACACCTTTACCCTCTCTATCAGAGCCGGAAGGGCTGAATGAAGCATGTAACGCACTCCCTGAGCCCCAGGGCTGTGTGTCTGGGAATGGCAGGTGGGGAATCTGGGGCATAGCACGGATTAGGGCAGCCATGGGCTCAGTGTGCAAAAGCCCCTCCCCTTGCATCACCATTTCCTTTCAGTCACTTGCAGCTTCCCCAAAATCTGCCACCAAAAGGCTCCCTTGAGGAGCCTCCAAGGACCTGAGCCAGTCCCAGCCCTGCTCAACACCTTACCTGGGCACAGGGCTGAATGGGAGGGTACCCCAGGCATAGGGAAACCCCAGAGTGGGCTGTAGACAGACCCCTGTATCCTGCTGGGAGAGCAGGAGAGTCCCTTGCTAAGCCCTTCTGAAATGCCAGCACACCAGCTGCATCCTTCTCCTTCTCCTTCTCCTTCTCCTCCTCCTCCTCCTTCTCCTCCTCCTCCTTCTCCCTCTCTTTCTCTTTCTCCATCCTCAGTCCTGAGCAGAAAGACCTGAAGGGATGTGAGAGCTGCAGGGATCAATCCCACACTGCTTGCCAAAGGTGTACCCAGGAGCACTTTTGTCCCCACCAAAGGCACCCTCAATTACAATGGGCACCAGAGGTGGGCAGTCACCTGACAGAGCCAAGACCTGCTCTTCACAGGATCCTTGGAGGAGCCTAGCTCCAGCCAGCTGTGAACACTCAGCTCCGTCCCTGACTGTGCTCCATCCCCTCTGGAAACCTGTGGCTGAGTACAGCTAATGTTCCCAGCAGGCCAGCACGTTACCATGAGCTGGGTGCTAGAGCAAACCCAGCCCCATGCTCAGCCCGGAGCAGAGATGCCTTGGGCAGAGAGGCAGCACCCCTGTCCCCTGATCCTGGCAGGCAGCAGCCTCAAACCACAGCAGAGCTGACAGGGGCTCTCCCTACTGACCACCAGCAGCAAACCCTGGCACAGGATCAGCCCAATGCCCTTGTTAGATTGTAAAGACAAAAGCTTGCTCTGGCTGCATTGAAAACATCAAATATTAACCGTAGCCCTCCCCCGGAACTTGGGTGTGGTACTTGCAGCTGTGCAATAGTAAATGGTCATTTACATTCCGTTTCTTATTATTTTAACATGGGGACTTCCCTATATGTGAGACAAAATTATACAACCACAGATATTAAAAAAGATCCATCCAGGGCTGTTTGGATTCTGCTCTGTTAGTCACCAGGTAACTGCTGCTTGTGCAGAACACCATAAACTTTGTCATAAAAGCTTATTTCATAATTACAATTGTTTGTACTAAATTTAAAACTGCATTACAGACAGTACATTACTGGAAACCACTTAATTCACGTGTTTCTTCCTGTTTCCTCATTCCTCATCTTGTGATGTGAGAAATGAGTGGTTTTAGATGCCACTGTCAGTGAAGTTCACAGCAAAACACCACCTGTAACTCAATGTGATACACTGCTGAGCTTTCCATCAAATGTATCATGGCTAATATGTGTCAAGAAGCATGGAGTCCTCCATCTGTTCCAAGAGGAACATCCCATCTGAACAAGCTAAGTTGTGTTGGTTTTGCATGGCCTGGTTTTTGGTAATAGGGGGTTACCACAGAGCTGGCTTCTGTGAGAAGCTGCTGGAAGCTTCCACCACATCCAGCAGAGACAATCCCCGATGGCTCTGAAGATGGACATGCTGCTGGCCAAACTTGGGCCAATTAGAGATGATGACAACATCTCTGTGGTAACAGATTTAAGAAGAAATCAAAGCAAAGGTGGTGGTGCAGTTTTAATTCCAGCCAGAGAAGAGGAGGGAACATGTGAGGGAAAACAACACGAAGACACCAAGGTCAGTGAGGAAGGAGGGCGAGGAGGTGCTCCAGGCGCTGGAGCCGAGGTTCCTCTGCAGGCCGTGGTGAAGACCATGGTGAAGCAGCTGTGCCCCTGCAG